>JANHFM010002166.1:98014-112872 GCA_032468115.1 Grayia smithii
CTCCTGCTTCCAAATAACCTCTCTCCCACCCACCCCCATCCCATATGTTTGCCCAAACTAAAAGAAAACCTTCCTTACCAAATAATTTCAAATAAGATAAAGAATCTTTAATAAATATATAAGCACTTTATCCTCCATATACAAAACTTCTTAAAACCATTTAAAAGGGGAGTTTGATACAAATGTGCTTGCAGAGACTATGTCTGGATTGTGCAGCCACATTTTCAGACATCTGAATGTAATCATCATGGGACAGTGGCTGCAGTTTTGATGTTATTTATTCACTAAGAGAGAGAAAATGGTTTTGAATCCAATATGCCAACATCCATTCTATTTTGGCAGTCACATTATCAAAAACAAAATGCTTTGCCAATAAGTTTTTAAATAGAACCAAGAAGCAAAGCCAACATTTTAGTAAGTTCAACAAGTTTCTTAGTGGAAGCGGTGGTACAAATGAACTGAATTTGTTCAGAACTCAGAAAAATCAGTAAATGTGGAGGGCATGAATGCATTTAGTGAAAATGTTTGCATTTCCAGAACAGCCTCACTCCAGTGAGATTTATTAGTAATTTATCTCCCGTATGCTATTATAAAATGCCATAAATACAACGAACTTATTTAAAAGAATAAAACTGATCATCACACTTTGTATTGTACAGCTAAGCTGTGTTTGTTACATCCTGGGGGGGGGGGGGAGATGAAGTTGCATAATAGTGTTCACTAGTAAAAGTATGCTATTGAACCATTGGAAACTCAAATTTCCCACAATACTGCTTCCTGCTCAATTTAAAATCATTATGTCCTTGACCCAAATATTTATGAAATATTTGCTATTCAAGACTCTTATCCTATGATTAGGAGGTTGCTTTCTCCTTCCATTAGGTTAAATGTATTCAACTTGATTTCCTCAGACCCATTAAAACCATTTTAATAAAAATACTGCAGAGTTGATTACAGGGCAAGGAATTATACATAGCAAAGTTAGTATTTCCTATAAACTGCCATATTTGGCAAACTATACAGTTATCTGCTGCAGCTGTGACTTACTTGCTTTGGGCAAGCAAATATACCTATTGGCTCCATATGCCTGCACCTGCTTCATAATAACACTCTTACATAGTTGTTTTGTATAAAATCATAGTAATCAAGCTTCAACAATCTAAAAGAAACTGAAAGCATTCCTGCATAAAATGTGAAATTTATCACCACCACCAAAATGAGGATGGCTCAACGCTCAATAGATATTGTGACGTAGTTAGATGTACTATAATCTAACACAGATAATAACGAACTTTGAACAGGCTTAATTTCATCTATTTCTGCATATATAGTATTAGAAACACGTATATTACAAATTGCATACTACCGTCAAAAGATCTATAACGATTTGCTCTTCTTAACAGATAAGAGACTTAAATTGTGTTTGAACACATTGGGGTCATGTAGTCTAGTACCCTGAATGTTCATTTAAGATCCAAAATGAAGTAGACACGTATGTACAAAATCACTGGGTCCTAGGCTAAATTTGCCATCAGAACTTCATTTTAGAATGGAATATGCCAATTGTTTTCTAACCTATTCCTAATGGCCAAAATGAAACTTTTATAACCTCTCAGTCTAATACAGTCTGAAAAATTCACTGCCAACACTCTGGCAAAGCATTTCAAGATTTCTAGTGGATTTCATCCTACCATTCGTGAAACTCAGCAAGAGGGGGGAGAAGAGAGATCAAAATTATGAAGCAATTGTGATGAAGCAATTCATTTTGCTCACTCAGGTGTAAAATATTAAGCCATCTTATAAAGACGCGTCACTGGGATATATTAAAACACTGATATGTGTTAATACTCATGGACTCGATAATATATAATATTCCAGAGTTTTCAAACGAAAATAATTGAACAATTTCTGTTATGGGCCAAGATGTACACGCAATGGGTTCAATACAGATTAAGACCAACTCAATAAAAGGCAGATTAAGGAAAGTCACTTGCCTTTGAACTTTAAGTTTATTACGTCCTTGCACTTAACAACGAACTTTGGCAAATTACTCATGCACTCCTGAGACAATTGAATTCTTAAGTTAGGTGGCATTTTAAAAGTTGATAATTTGATTTCAATTGCTTGAAAATTCGACTGATCCTTAAATTGGAAAACAAACAATTTATTATGAATAAACAATCAGTTTATTTAGGACACCCAAATAAGACCTCCACGAGACAGCTATTGCAACAGGTAATTGCAGCTTAAGTCTACATTTAAACCTAGAGAAGCCTTGCTAAATTAATAAAGAGACAAACACTTAGGAAGTATCTGGAGATATATAAAAAATCAGTCTGATATATACTATTCTAGTTTTAAAAACAATAGATAAAAAAAGAGACACTTTCTTACTGCTAGTCTATGTTAAATGGGTACAAAAGGAAGCAACCTAGTCAAATGATCATTGCAGCACCTTATAAGAAGAGCGCCTATATTCCACACTGGGATATTGTAAAGATTTTACTATAATAAATGTGTCAGGCACTTTCAAATGTCAAGGATGTTGACTTTTGATATTAGCAAGAAAATTAGTCTTGGAAAATTAGCTATTTATTATTTGATGCTAGCAGGAATCTGTGCTCTTCCTCTTGAATCTATGGTTTATGAAAATGCATATATTTTAAAATTGCTTTTCACAACTGATATTTTTACTCAAGCAGCTCACATGAAATAAATACTGAAAGCCCGTTAAAAATATTTCTTTAACTCTTTAATCTCTGTGTTGAGAGTAAATACAATAAATTGTTTGCTAAGGGAGTGATTTAAAAAATCTTCTCCAAGACAGCTGCTCACACTGACTGAAAGGAACACTAGTATGTTGCAGTTTCATATAAACAGATGGGTTTTCCCATTATTGATTAGCTAAGGTGATTTTTGCACATAGTAAATTTACAGTGATAATTCAATCACTTACATGGCAAAACCACAATATACTTTTTTGTATAAACAAAAATGCTGTATGGTTGTGCCTACATGTTTTTCTTCTGCTCTCACAACTCATTCTTGTGCTACAGGGCGCAACAGTAAGCTTTAATGACTTTGAATACAAACCAAGTGATTAGCAACTTCAACGAAACAGATCCGAAGTATCAGGGTATAAAAGAAACTATGTATCCCATCAGGATACAAATCTCTATGAATATACAAACTATTCCTTAGTTGTTATAATTTATGAAGCTACTGAACTTTCACTGTCCCAAAGATACAGCAATACTAATTGGTGTAAAATTCTATCCTTCTTTCAAAACTCGCCATCATTTTGGCACATAGCTATACAGCTAGACATAATTTTAGTGCAATTGTTTTCTTGAACATGCATGTTCACATCTGGGTGGGTTTTAGGAACAAGGGCAGGCAAAGCAGCATATCACAATTCCACAACGAAAAGGTTTAGAGTCTGACTCTAAAGCACAAGCAACATGAATTGTCAACAAATGACAGCCACTACAATTAGGAAAAGGAAGTACAATTTTACTGCTGGAGACTGACTGGATACCAGGTCCTAAGTGTAAAATGTCTTGTAAACAGTATTTAAAATCTTCATCTAAAAAGGCATAAGGCACACCAGACATGATAGGGACGCTAAAGCAGTATTTTTTTCTTTTAGTCAGATAAGCACCTTCTATGAAAAGGTACCTTGCTTATTAACCTTAAAGCAGATTTCCATGCATGATTCTTGCTGATCACAGTTATTTCATTATAACTAAATAATCTGTTCCCATCACAAACATTTAACATTAATGAATGTGCCACAGAATGGCATAAAAGCAAAATTTCAAATTAATTGGACCAAACAGTTTAAAATGTCCCTGTAATTCACAGGTCTATTCTCTACCCCGTCTTGTCCATTACATAATTCTGACAAAGACAGATGTTTGTCACACATGGCATTTTCTGATGAAGCACATCTGTTTCACATAAGGAATTACTACTGTTAGAAGCTTTGGTGTCTAACAATTACAATTTAGGAAATAAAAGAGGCTGCACCAAAGTACGAGATTGTCCATCTGAAACCATTCCTATTTTATACTTGGAGATTGAAGTCCATTGTGACTCACATCACATTGAATATTGCATTAAATGCAATATTTTGTAACGTACTGAGATTATTAGTGTTAAGACATGTGTTTCGAAACTGATTTGCCATACAAATACTTGAATATTTTGACTTCAAATGATTTAATTGATGATGAAGTTATAACCTTTGAATTTAGCACATCAATAAAACTGTGGCCATCATTAAGGGTTGACTTAAATATGCAGGAAAATGTGTGTGTCTAACTTTAAAATCTATCAACCCTGACTTTCTCTTACAAGCTCCACCATCACAAGACATTACAGAATAACAAAGCTCACAAAATACTTAAATAAAGTGTCTACATTTAATCTTCACTAAGTACTTGATTAGGTAAAATTCATAGGAAAAACAGCTAAGTTTTAAACCAGCCCCAAAACACAGCTTTTAAAAACAAATTAAAATAAATAAGTTTTAAAACAGATTTGTTAGGCATCATTATTAGAATTCCAATCCAATTGCAAATCAGTGAATCCATCTTACATTAAAACATTGGAGAGTTTAAACTATTTTTAAATATTTTTTTTAAAAATGGGGTCAGCTGAAAAAGTTCATTAACACAATGTTTGGAGGTTCTTACACACATGATGCTGGGAGACATAGGAAAGTGTTCCTTTCTCTTCGATTTCACTTTCTTTGCTTTCATTATGGCAGTCTTCCTTATTTTTTTTTATGACACAGTGTTGAAAAAAAAATCAGAGACAGCAAGCCTCTTACTTCAATCCAGTTATCACTTGGCATCCAAACGCAACCAATGTAATCCCTGTCGGGTGTAATGTACCAGATCTGTCATAACACTTGCATTAAAGATCAGAGGACCCATAACTTTGTCCAGTTCTGCAAAAAATTCTATAGAAAAAAAAAGAAAAGAAAAATAATCAGATTGAAAAAGATTGTTTCCCATGACATCTCCCAAAACAAATTGATAAAAGTCACATGCCTTGTTAGTTTTTATAAAACCATAATCCAAAAAGAGATTGGAAAATATATCAAAGCTTTATTGCTTTAATTGACTTAGCAGCAATAATGCTTTCTTCTTCTTTTTTTAATGTGAAAAAATTCAGTCCCCTGGAGTACAAATTAATGCAATGCAATCTTACCCTTTTGTTCTCTGGCAAGCTGATCTGCTTGGTCCCAAATTTCAGTGGCATACAGAAAGTTGGAAGTAACCTGGACATAGCTGGCTGCCATCTGATGTATCCTCTGTGGAATAGTAACTGAAGAAGCACTCCCTGAAGGGTTGGTTGACCCTGACGAGTAATTTCCTGAATTCCCTGGAGACAATTTCGGTGAAACTGGAGATGGCATACTGACAGGTTTGCTAAAAATTAAAAGGGGAAACTTTCTTTACTAACACTTGCAAAACTACAAAACTTCTATAAAGTTACATAATTCAAAACCTGCATTCTGCTATTAACTATAGAAATACAAGTTCAATATTTGTGCCCTGAGTTATCTGGTAGCTGCAGCAGAAACCCATGTAACATCCAGTATTAAACCTCCTTTAACATCCTTTCTAAGGAGGTAACTGAATGTAAAGAGTACTAAGCACTCCTTGTTTTTATGAATTATTTTTTATGTTTAATTGTAATTTATTTTATTGTTGTGCATAGCCCAGGGTAGTTGAGAGACAGGCAGCATACAATATCTGTCCATCTTATTTTTCAAACACACAAGCACATATGTGTGTGTTTATGTTTATTCTGAAAAATGAATTATGATTGGGGTCCATCTCTTATTTAAACCATCCAAACTGTTTATAAGTGTTCAGTGACATTATTACTGTTATAATGATACTACTACTGCTGCTCTGGTAGATGATATAATTATGCAATAAAATCCCCTTCTCCTTTATTTGTGAAAATTTGACAGAGGTCTGCATAAGAAGTTTGAATCTATCAGGAGAAAACAGAAAAGTTCTGTCATATAAAACATATATACAGGAAAGATTTATTCACAAATTAATTAAAAAGTAAAGACCTATAGAACAACTGCTTTTATAATACTTCAAAACTGGATTGGAATTTCAGATATCCATTTTATGTTTTCATTGTTTTAATACATGCCTTCATTCAAAATATACAATAATGCATTACATAAATGCTTACCTTCCCATTCCAGGTGATGGAGCTTGAGAATTGTTATAGGAATTCTGTTTAGGAAAAACCCACAAATTTCAAAATGAATGCAAATTCAATACCATATGTTCTACAACAACAAATTTCTAAAAAACTGAATCAACCCATGAAGTGCTTTGGAATAGTCAATTTAAAAAATGTTATAGCACCAGGAAGAATTTGAGTAAGAATTGAAGTCAAATCTAGGCATAATCACTACTAAAATGAAGTGTAAGGATGTCTGCATAATTAAATAAGTGACACAATAAGCTTTCCAAAAGCATTACTGCTGAATTATGTATCAATGATAACATATATTTAGGCAAACAATTTTTCAACTTACAAGTTAATACATTTTTTAAAAACACACATTTTTACCTTCAAATGTTCAGTCAGTGTCTTGGAATATTTTAACGCACTTTCCTTCTTCAGCTTGAAAAGTCTTAAATATAAGAGGGACTGGCATCTCAGACTAATAAAAAGAAGAATGCTACTACTTTAGAAATTAGCTAATAAAAGATCCTCACTGATCTTTAATTTATTTTGAAGTAGAAATTACACTTCTACTGAGATTCTTTAAAAAATAGATTTTTATTGAAATAGTTACATTTCAATAAAGATTAAAAAGAAATGCAAGTATAAAAACTCAATTAGGCTTTTTTGCTTTATTATTATTAATAATAATAATACAGCAAATAATTATTTATTTTATATAGTGATTGTGTTGCTTCCAGTCTAAGCAGATATTAAACTAGAATAGTAATATATGCTTTATCTGACCACACAAGATGAAAGTCTGCTCAAATACATTTTGCCTCTAGCTATTCCCATCTTTCTAATTTAGTTAAGAATGCATACCATAGTACTGCTAGCCTTTTGTCTGCAGCAGTTGCATCTGGTGCTGAGCAATTCTTTAGCTTCATAGTGTACCTTCAACCAAAAAATAAGACAAATACCGGTAATACATTTTAAAACTCTTTTTCATTTTTATTTTTTTTAAAAAGAGCTTATATATTGAGCATTCTCCATTTCTTAAAACCATGTTAAGTATAGCAAAATACACTGTATAAAGCTAAGAATTAAGAAAATGTTTAAAATTATATTTAGTTTTGCAAACACTTGCAAAATATTAACTATTTCTATATAATATTTAATAACTTACTTTGGCCACAAACTAAACAACAATAAAAACCTAATGATATATTATTCTGTTACACATCTCCACTCCTAGTTGGCAAGGCAATTTAGTTCAGATATTGACTCAGTGCCTAGAGGCTGTGAGAATCTGAATGGGAGGAACCAAATCCAACTGTGGAACTGGGTTTGGGTCCCCTTGGATCTGGTGCTATGTTTAACTCGTCCTGGGGCTGATTTCCCTTGGATAGAGCTGGTGCACAATTCGAGGTGGGGGCATTTTGGACTACAGCGCAGGTCCAAAAGCTCCCCTAGCTTGCTCCTTGAGACTGCGCTATGCTGATTCATCTCATTCAACAACAGGATAGATTCATCTCATGTAGCAACTGTACCCACTCCTAGATGGGAAGGCCTTGTTTACAATTATTTACTTCCTAATCGTTTCCCAGTTGGATCACATTGTGATTCAAATGGCTTCCCTTGAAGACAATCTGGAAGTTACAACTGCTCTGGAATGCAGCAACATGCAAAGTTTTGGGTAGTTTGCCTGTACTTCTCCACTGCTCTCCAGTTTCGTTCCAGGTGCAATTCAAAGTGCTTAAGTCAAAGTGTATCATATCAGAGAAGGTGGGAATGTTTGCTTCAGATGCTGTAAATGTTGCCATTTGCTGGGACACAGAAAGCAGGCCACTACTCTCCTTGCTTTCCCGAAGGCCTTGGAAGAACTGATTCTTTCATGCGCTGTAGTCTGGTCAATGTAAATATTGCTGAATGGATTATTTTTGGGCCGTTGGGAGGTTTTGATGTTGATTTGATTGACTCCTTATGTTTTTATTGTTATTTCTGTGAGCCATCCAGGATTATTGTACAAAAAAGCTGTCCTATAAGTCTTATAAACAAATGGTGGCAATTGAAGAGCTCTTCTAGAACCAATATTAATAGTATATCAATTAAAGGTACAATTCCCTATTGTGTCCCTATTCTGGTAATTATACTAATTGATTGTCTATATAACTTACTTGATGAGCTCCACAGTTTCAGAATACATAGGGAATGGGGACTTGGATTCCTGAGCGTTTTTCTCCAATGCATTCCCACATTCAATAAATGAAACAACAGCATCAAGGTAATAAACAGCTTTTTCAAACCTGTCAGACTAAAAAAATAAAAATAAAGTTTCACATGGAGAATTATGAAAGAGTCAAAGAATTCACCTTAAAAGGCTTCAATCAGTAGATAATACATTTTTCTTACCAGTGCATCAGCATTATGTTTTAATTTCTTTGCTTCTTGCAAGTAGTGATCTGCTGAGTAACTTCTGCAACATAAAATGAAACCAATAAAATTACAAAATTTCTCATCTTTATTGCTCTGCTTATTTCATTATTTGTGTATATTTGAGGATGGAGTGCAAGGAGTATTTATTCAAAACATTTATATAGCTAGCCATCTTGCAGCAAACTCTGAGTGGCTCACAAGAAATAAAAAAAATATCCATAATAAAACATAAAAGCCATGTTAAAGCTATTAAAGCCATAAACATTAAAAACAAAAACCTGGCACTAAATGAAGCTTCTGACCTACAGTCATCTTATCCTATCTCGGAGATGATGGGAAAAGCCTAAGTTTTCAACACTTTTTGGAAGGCTAGGAAGGTAGAAGCCTGCTGAACATCAGGGTAAACAGTGTTCCATAGGACAACGGCTACCATGGAAAAGGCACACTTCCTAATTCCCATGAAGTGGCAAAGTTTAACAGAAGGGACTGGGAGTGGGCTAAATATCACATTTAACTGAGACAGAATTAAAAAAAAATGGAATGAAATGGAAAAGTCTGTCTAAATTGTCACTAACTTGGCATGGGAAAGAACTTTTCTTGGGTTGCACAATTATATACTGATACCAGGAGCAATAAACACTTCTAATACTATTTAGGATACCGTGCCAGAAACTAGTGATGAAATAGTCATCTTCCTGCCTTCAAAACAAACAACCAAAAACCCTCTTATCTTCTCCAAGATATAACTCCAGTCTAGTAATATTCACTGTTCTTCAATCTGCACTGATACAATGCAGAGCTTTTAGAATGGGGTCCCCAACCGGTCTGCGGCATGCCAGAAACCGGTCCGCGCAAACCAATCCACCCAATTTGCAGGATGCAGACAGCACATGAAACAACGCCCCCTTCAGTCCATAGAAAAACCTCTCTCCATGGTCTCTGATGCCCAAAAGGTTGAGGGCTTCTGTTTTAGAATACTGGCGTAAATGAACGATGTTCCTGTATTGGTGCTTAGCATTAGATCCTATATACAACAGATATATATCTGTACATCTCTGTGACTAACTGGATATACTGGATTGAGCTTTGACTCGACTGCCTGCATTAATGTGTTCACAGGCTGAATATACAGTAATAAATTTGGGTCAGATTTTGCAAGATTGTCAGAAACAGTACCTTTGGGATCTTAGGATATATCTATGGAGATTCTCAGTCATCCAGGTCATGGTTGTCCCAATGATGCTTTTTCAAGAGGCAACTGTACTTTCTGGTTTTCCTTTGAAGAACTGAGCTGAAGAAGCTTCTTCAAAGAAAAAACAGAAAGTCCAGTTGCCTCTTGAAAAAGCACCTTTGGGACAACCATGACCTGAACAACTGAAAATCTCCATAGATGTACTGTAGGCTGGAAAGTCAGTTCAAAATACTGTTCACCTTCTGTGAACAACCTTATTCATCAGAATTTTTTTAAATGTAACAAAGCAACAGTATTTTATCATATTGGCACCAGTGGTGGGTTGCTACCGGTTCGCCCCAGTTCAGGCAAACCTGTAGCAGTGGCAGCAGGAGGCTCCGCCCACCTGCCCGGACATCATCAAATACACTATGCACATGCGTGAGTGAACTGGTAGCAAAGGTAAGTAAAACCCACCCCTGATTGGCAGCCCAAAAATATAGCACTACAAAATTGGAATGCCCCTCTGGATTTTTTGTAGCACAAACAGGACAGACCTGTTAATGGAACAAATTAATTAATGGAACAAATCTGACAACAGGACTCAGAACAAGCATAAAACAAGAACAGAGCATTTTAACTCTTAGGACATTCTACTATAGATGAAAGCTCATGAATGCTTATAAAATGTGTTCATCTTAAAAAGTACTCGCAGATTCTTTTTTATTTTTGGTTACCATACATCCTCCTATCACTTTTATCAAATTACAGTATAGTTTATGAAAAAAAAATTATATGAACTATACCCAAACATTTCTGTAATTTTAGGCAAGCATTCTAGCAACTAAACCATGCACCTGGTTTTCATCTTGTTCTCACCTGTCATCAAATACTAGCTTTGCTCTTCGGGACTTTGAACTATCAGAACTTGTGGTGGAGGCAGAAGGACAATTAGAAGAATTATTTAAAATCTTTTCCTAGGAAAAAAGAGAATACAGTTAATTAAAACACTGTTTGGAAGGAGAGGCATTGCAATTGCCAAGTTCAGGCTAGTTAAATGCAGCCCAGATGTTTGCCACAAATCTAACTTGACAAACAAAGGTACTAACCATAATAAATTCAAAACAGAAAACAGATGAGATTTTAATAATCGTGCTATTATAATTTGCATGAAGATTGTTAATGCAGTAATTATTTTGCATCACTTAATACTTCAATTATAAAGCTTTTTTTGGCTCTTTAATGGTATACTAACTGACGCTGAGCTAGGCTATGCAGCAAATATTTGACAAAAAATAAGCTTCATCCCATTTAACTTTTTTTCCCCAACAGAGCTTTTCATCTAAAAAATAGTAGTAGAATTTTCAAAATGGACAAAATCATATTCTGCATGCTTGAATTTATTTCATGGCAAGTTTGGATGGGTGAGGGAATGGGAAGTGGATGGCTACCAATATGCTTGGCCATATCCATATATCCTTGGATTAATTATTCAACTATTTCCCTGCTGTAAAAATAGAAGCTTATTTAGGAATGCCAACATTAATTGGGATCATATCAATTAGCTCAACTCTCAATATTAACTACCCAATCTGATCTGTTCCTCAACATCTTAAACTCAGCTCAAACATCTTCAGGAAAGAGGTCCTTGGGCATTTACCCATTTAGGAACTCATTTGAGGCAATATTCCAAATCACACGGGCATACCTGTTTCACACAGAGGGGCATGATGTGTGAGACAATTAAGTGTCTCTGGTATTAGGAAGATGATTAATGGCAGGTATGATTTTAGTGCAGGACATTTTAAAAAAATAAAAGTTTATATATGCTGAATTTCACACAAGATTTAAAGACTCCAAAAACAAGTTATAATCACTAATTGAAGTATTTTTTTTACCTTTGTTTCTTTAGTGTTATTTGAAGCCTTTCCTTCCGCCTTCTTTTGCTTAGATGAGCTACTTTTAGTGCTGCTACTATCCTTGTTACTATTACTGCCTGATTTCAAGGAAGAAGACTGACTGATAGTTCTTTTCCGAGATCCATGCTCCTGCTTTGGATCTTTTGCAACAACTGAGGTTGTGGCTGGAGATGGGAGAAGATCCTTCTCTTTAACAGTGCTTTGCTTTGAAGACCTGTCCTCCCCAAATAAAATAGGAAACAGAATTAAAGATATTGTACTTAATTATATGCAAAGGGTATTTTTTGCTTTTGCACAATCAACTTCCAAGCAATAAATTTATTTTATCAAACTATTATATTTGAGAAAGAGAATGACACAGTTATCTCAGACTGAGCAAAAGTATAGCTGGAATATCCCAAGGTCATATAAATTTGCAAAGGGCAAGTTTACTTGAAGCAGTTTATATTTTGCAATGATACCCTTAACAGCATCAAATAATGAATCTGTTTATCCAGGTCCTTAGGAAGAATTCAACAGGTGGATAAAAATGCCAAATCCAGTCTAAACATCTGGCTGATTGTGCAACTAACCACAATGTGCCAAAATCACAAAAAGATTCCATCTTCCCTAATTCTTGTCCTAATCCTTTCTTCTCCAAGATATAAATAAATGTATGTCAGCCTGTAATACTTCTTTTCATCTAATCAAAACTGTTACAATCAAGGAAGCCAGGTATTTTCAATAAAACAAGGGAATGCAAATGTGAAATAGTAAGGAAAGAGAAAAACAGCAGAGACTTAGAAAGCATTTTAAAAAAACTTTGCTCCTATAAATCAAATTAAGTAATAATCAATATATAAAAGTGATACAGATGTTTTTACATAAATTGATTTTGTTTTAATGTATTATATTGTAAAGTATCCAAGAGCTTTGACTATTGGGAAGTTCAAAAATAAGAATAAACCAAAAATAAAATAAAGAGTATGGAAACTTCCAGAGGCATCATAGCAGCTGGAAGCACTTTGTTTAAAGTCTCCAAATAAAGTATTCTTTAATCTAGAAAGATGTACATGCCCAATATTTGGAATAGTATGTCTTAAAAATGACCTCCCAAAGTTTTACAAACTGCAATGGAAATATTAAATGTGTAAGAACATAAACTTGGCATCACTACTTGTTCAAGTAATACTATACAACTGAATTTTAAAAAATAAATTATTTGCCTGATCCCTAGATGAAATGAAAACTAGAAACTGAATACATAAGAATGTGCTTGCACCATGTACTTGTGTACTATAGGTTGGAAAGTTACTCACTCTCTATTGCTAGAAGTCTTGTGTGCTGAAGGTTTTTCTTCCACTTTAGTTTTCTTGCTTTCAGTGCCTCTGCTGTCTTCTGCGTTCTGTGATAGAACATTTGAGACATAATAATCAAGACAAAGTTTAATAATTTCAACTATACTGATTTTTATAAATTACCACAATTCTCAAAGAAGCCAGTGACATTAGGATGGTATGTGTACGGAATGGGACTTGCCATAGGTAATTTGCCATGGCGAACTCACTACTGCCAACTCGCCACGACCAATTCACCGTGGAACAAATCACCATGTCCAACTTGCTGCTGGTCAACTCAACAATTCTATTTAATTATTTAAAATAATCAAGAATTATTTTTTTTTGTCATTCATATTTCATTTTGTCCCTCATTTGGCATTACTTTTTAATTATTCTATTCCACCATTTCTTAATATTAGTATAACTCTTGTGCCGTGGCAAGCTGGCCTTGGTGTTGTCCCGCAATGATTTGGTTGCAGTGAGATGGCCATGGCAAGTTAGCCGGAGTGAGTTGGCCATGGCACATTGGCTGTGGCAAGTTCTCCTAGATCCTGATCAGTGATAACGATCTTGACAAAACAGCTGTTCTCAGTTGTATAGCTGGGCCAGACCAAGGAAGCAAAAATACCTCAGATTTCAAGAAGGTAATTTTAATGCTCCCCTAGGGTAAATATAAATTCTTAGAAATTATATTAAGATATTTCCCAGCCTTATTTTCAGTTATATTAAGGCAAAATTTTCTTCGAAAATTTTTCTTCGAAAACTATGAGCATTTCCCCCCATATTTTTCCCCATTTGGGCCATGTTGCCTTTTATGAAGCTGTCAACTAACTTAGTCATTGCTATTTCTTCCATTTTTTACCAACCTACTATCCACAATTCCTTACAACTGTTACAAATAATACTCACAATATTATAAGTAGATAAATTGATGATGTATGATACCATAGTACAAGAAACTATGCTTAATTTGATGAATATAAACAAATGTGACACTTCACTTTTTATTGACCACAGACTGTCAATATGGCTACAATTCTTGCTATGCTGACAACAGCATTTTCTAAAAATGGAAATTTCTAGTCCTATTTACTATACTGTTTACAAAAATATGTAAGAATATTTTTATTATTAAGCAATTAAGTTAGTAGGGCTGTGCAGTGCTTTGGCTTCAAAAGGGAAAAAGTGCAGTAAGAGATGCTCATGTGGCATTTGTGGGGAACTCATTAAAGCAGCTGCATCTTTTCCCTGGCCTTTGCAGCCATTACATTGGCCCAGTATGATTCAAAAGACCTTTTCCCATCAAAGCCAAAACAGTACTGTAACCATTAATAATGTTTAAATCAGATCTAAAAACATTTACTATATCTTTTCATTAAAATGAAATAAAATTTATATAGCAATATAACTATGCAAATATATAATAAAACAAAGTACTTTTAAAAAATAAACCTCACAGGAATGTCAAGCTGCATGGCAGACAGGAAAAAAGAATAACTCACCTATCTACCCTAAAACACCTAGTTATGTACTACTGCTAAGCATTTCAAAAAATATTTGCAATGTTCTTGAAGTTTACTAAAATTAAAGCAATTTTTAAAAATGAAACAATACTGCTCACTTTTATTAATGTAGCGTATGTATGTATGTATGTATGTATGTATGTATGTGTATACACGCACACACACACACACACGTTTTTCCAAAAAGGCTGGGTCTTCTTTTCTTTTGAACCCCGAAAAAATGGCTAGGCCTTCTTTTTGGAGGGTTCTAATTATTGACTCACCTCGTGGCAGTGGCACC
>JANHFM010002166.1:123465-133467 GCA_032468115.1 Grayia smithii
CTGGAGAAGACTCCTGCAAGTCCCTTGGACTGCAAAGCGATCAAACCAAGTTTCTTTATATGAATCTCTGTCTCAACTATGCCATCCAAAATGGAAGAGAAGTGATTGTAAAGCCAATTTGGATTCTGATTAGATTAGAACAAGATTCTCTTTGAGCCTTAAGTGAAAATTGTAGTTATTGTCTTTAAAGTCCAGCAAGATAAAGAGCAATAGCAGGCAATATTTAAACCTTCTCATTTCTACTGTTATCTTTTGGCCGGCCAGCTTCTCCCTTTTTGATTTCAGATTTTGCTGTTGGATATTTTTTCCTTGGAAAAAAAAGCAAGAGCTAAATTTGAAGTCACAAGGGGAAGGCAAAGAAAACTCACTTGTACACAAGAAAACCCTGATTTAATGGACTAATGGGGGAAAGTAGTGTTAATTTAAGTGGAATGTCTGTTAAGCCAGTAATAGATTTTATAAATGCATATTTTGCATAGTTTATATATTTTATGCATGTGTAAAATAGGAATATACTTATTTTGTACATTTTATCATTTGAGACATGCATAGAATGGCAGATGGGATTTTACACATAACCAGGAATGTATAGTGTATATAGGTAATCAGTTCAGCTGAAGTCTGTTAAATCAAAATTTATGAAACTGCAACATTTTACAGGCTGTGCTATTTTTTCCCCTGATTTCATCTGTTTAATAACCCTATAAAACACATTAGGTTTGAACACCATAACTAGACTAAGAGTATGCTAATGTCGTGTTTGGGATGTGGCTCAGGTCCCAAAGAACTTGCTCTAACATTCTACCTGACATATAGACTTCGGCCCTTTAGAATTTTCTAGCCTGGTAGAACTTTACTGAGAACTTTGAAAGATGAAGTCAACATATCTGAAGAGTGTTCAAGCTGGGAAAAGCTGTACTATATTGTAGCACTGTGGCAATTTTATCCTGACTCTTTCCATTTCTGTTTTTCATCAAGTAAAAAATGATTACACCCTCATGATGTATGCATACATGTTTTGCTCCAGGGAGAGAATCTAAATGCTGGTCGAATTGGTCTCACCATTATAGTGGCTGGCATGTTTGGAGCTTTGATTTCTGGCATCTGGTTGGACAGGACTAAAACATATAAGTAAGTGCTTTGTTGTACCTCTTTCCTCTCTCTGCTTCTTTGGAGAAGAAGTAGTTTTTTTCAGTGAGTAGATCAGGGGGTATAGTGAAGGAGTCAACAACGTTTTCTGATCTGGGGCTATACTTTAATTTTTTGCCACTCAATTTGGGAGCTGCGGGAGATGGGGCTATTGATATAGTGATAACACCAGTGAGTGGAGCCCAAATTTTAAATCTCTTTTTTCTTTGGGAAGGAATTAAATAAAATTGGTTCCCTAAAATCTTGACTTAAGACACAATTTTTTTCATTCAAAATCCTTACCAATGAAGGATATAATTAATTTTTGAATTAAAAAATGTTATTTTCTCTACAAAGTTTAAAGCAATTGTTTTTATATCATCTTTAAACAAATAATTATATAATGTATATAGTGTATAATAACTATATATATAAAATCTTTAAACAAGTAACAATTTCATCTTTCTTTCCTTTCTTCTACGTAGTACCTTGTATAGTACCATAGTATTTGCTCTAAAGCAGGGGTCAGCAACCTGTGGTTCTGGAGCCACATGTGGCTCTTTCACCCCTCTGCTGTGGCTTCCTGTCACTCAAAATATGTATCACAACCGCCAATGTGCGACACCCACCAGCATGCAATTTATTGAGTTTTTCAATCCCCCTGGTAGGCCAACCATGGATAAATCCAAGAAAAGAAAAGTTTCAGAAGAAAACAGAATGTTTAATTCAACTACATAGTTTACAAAGTATACAAAATACAAGTATACAAAATACTAGTTTTGTAGCCGCTCAAGAAATAGTCAGGCCCTGAAAGGGTTTTGTGGCTGCCAGTGTTTTCTTTTCTGTGGGAAACAGGTCCAAGTGGCTCTTTGAGTGTTTAAGATTGGAGACCCTGTGTTATGGATGATTTCAAATGAGCTATGCATGCAAGAAGCCCCTCAAAACATTGCACAGCTTATAAAATTCTTTCCAATCAGTGTCTAAGACTGGTAGATCTATTATAAGAAATGTCTACTGAAGTTGCTTCTACCAAAACTGTACTTGCTTTTTCCACAGAATGTAATGGTATGGTAATCTGTTAATATTTTGTTGAATAAATGATTGCAAACTCATTTTTCATACTTTCTTTGTTCAATTATATCACCTTTTTGTTTGACGTTAAAACATTGATATACCAGTGATGGGTTACTCCCAATTCTTGCAAACCGGTAGTAAAAGCAGTAGGAGGCTCCACCCACCTGCCCATCATCATGGACGATCTGTGCATGCGCAGAAGCGTGTGTGTTCCTGTTGCGAACCGGTAGTAATGATAAGTAGAACCCACCCCTGTGATATATCCACATATTTTAGAAAAGAAAGAAACTGTATATGGGGTGTATTTATCATTTCACATGTTTGCAAATGTTACTAATTTTTATACTTGGAAACAATGACTTCCTTTATAATACGAACGTTGCTTACCTGTGAACGTCCTTTCTCAGGCTCTCCTGGAGAATTATGCAGACTCACCGGACTCTTTCAAACTTCACTGATACAATCTAGAAAAATCTATTTGCTTCATACACCTTGGACAGCTCTCCCAAGTAATTTTGTCAAAAAGAGATTATGCTGTTTCTGACTAATGCAAATACTGAATGAAAGAAAATAAATTTTAAACTCATTTTATAAAAAATAGCAGATCGTGGCTGCTGTAAAGATAAAAGGAAAGATGTACAGTAGGTAAGACTGGACTCTGTTTTAGAAACACTAGTTTGATAGCCCTTTGGTTACTGTAAATTGATAATTTGGGGGTAAGGAGAGTTCCTGAAGATACTAAATATTTTATAGCATAAAATGATCTTTATGTGGTTTAATGTTTTTCTTCTCAAAACTTGAATAGAAAAATGACAAAATGAGAAACCACCTGCCCAAATGTTTCTAGATAACAAATTTGCCTGTGTTTACTAGCAACTAATAATTCAGTAGTTTCAGTAGAAGAAATGATGAATTAAAGCATTTAGGCAAATATTTTTCAATGCGAATTGTTTATAAAAGCAAAAATTGTGTATGAGAATTTTCTGGTAAATTTTTAAATCTGGATGTACATTTTAAATCTGGATGTACATTCTTGGATAACACCTGCCACCTGGTGTGGTTTGAACAGCTTTAGCTGGAACTATATGAAAATGCAGCTTCATCATTTTATCTTCCTAGGATTTCAAGATTGAATTATATTAATATTTCATTGATATCTCCATAAATAAGGTTCAAAAAATTATAGTTAGCAAAGAACATGATTAGATGAATAATGTTGACATGTTATAGTGCCATTTACATATATTCACAATTTCTGTGAACTTTTGTCACACTGAATACTGAATAAAGCCATTAATCTACTAGTTATTATTAATTGGTTTTCTAACTCATACCAGAAAATTCTCATACACAATTTTTGCTTTTATAAACACATTGAAAAATATTTGCCTAGATGCTTTAATCCATCATTTCTTCCACAGAAACTACTGAATTGTTAGTTGCTATTAAACACAGGCAAATTTGTTATCTAGAAACATTTGAGCAGGTGATTTCTCATTTTGTCATTTTTCTATTCATGTTTTGAGCAGAGAAACATTAAATCATGTAAAAATCATTTTATGCTATAAAATATTTAGTTTCTTCAGAAACTCTGCTTAACCCCAAATTATCAATTTACAGTAAGCAAAGGAAGTGGGAGAAGGGATTAGTAGAAGGTATTTTAGGATCTGCAAATTAGACGTTTAGGTAATATGCTATAAATCTTCAAGTTTTGCCAAGCAGAATTATTTGAAAATAGGAACATTTTTAAAAAACTGTTGAATAAAAAATTTATTGAGAAAATATAAATAATTTCATGAGAAATTGCCATTATTGCAATATGGGGCACATTTTATGTGCTCAAATACAAGGTTGTTGTTTTTTTTTTTTTAGCATATGACTACCACTTCTCAGTCTATTAGATTTTGATTCTGCCCAGCGCAATAATGGTCTATTAACAGATTGTCACAGTTTTGGATATTTTTTCATTAGAATAAACTGTTACCAAACAGTACATATTTGTTAGAAATCTAGCACTACATCATTTACAATGGATTTTCTATAGCACTAATAAGACTCTTTGAAAGCAATGAAGTGCCATGTTAGAAAACAGCACAATTCAAGCTTTCAGACAGGATTCCAGTTATGAATAATTGATATGATTTAATGTGTAGAATATATTAAAAAGATGTTTAACTACAGGTGAAAAAATAGTGCAAAATGACTTTAACATCAAAACAGTTACACAAGAAAGAGAAGTTTCAAGACCACCAAATAAGCAAAGTGTTGAGTTGAAATAAACAGATTCTGCAAATCATGCTTCAGAAAATATCGTTTCCTCATCCCGGGCTTATTTGATTTCTAACAACAGCTACTTATAATATTTATAGCATTATTCATTTACCTTTGTTGGGAATGGAAACTTTGAAGGTTCAGTTTTGCAGGGTGTGTGTATTGCAGTAAGTGGCGGTGGCCAAATATGGGTCATCTCCTGTTGTGAACAAAAACCCAAAACATTAGAAAAATTCGAAAAGATCACTGAAACATTCTCTTTCAATACAATTCAATTTAACTACATACCTATAGAACACTATCAGTGCCATTCAATCATGTTCTAGACACAGTGTTTCTCAACCTTAGCAAGTTTAAGATATATGGACTTCAACTCCCAGAATTCCCCAGCCAAGATGGCTGGGGATTTCTGGGATTTGAAGTCGACATGACATAAATTTGCAAAGGTTGAAAAACACTGCTCTAGATTCACCTTAATCTCTTTCCCAATGATAATAACCCAACTCCCTTTTCACTTCTCAACCCCCAGAGATGAATCTATTCTGGACATTTAAAAGTAGAGTAACTAAAATACTGAATGGAAAGTATAACTGGAAATTTCAATCACCTGAGTCCATTTACCAACTGATTCCATTTTTTGTCATTTGAGTCAATGAAGATCTCTAATAACTGGATTTATTGCCTAAGTAAAGTTGAGGTCAAATTGATAAGATGGAAATACTGTAGACTGATATTTCCATCTTTGAAAAATAGGTCCAATTCATTCTAGACAGGGCTACATTCTTATCGTGAAATAAGTTATTAAATTTGTATGCTGCTTAATTCCCCACAACTCTGAGCAGCACACAACATCAAAGAAAGAAATTACTATAAAGCCAATAAAACTTAAAAGGTAAAGAATGGCAAAGACAAGTAAAGTGAGAGAAATCTTCTGCGAGAATTCACTAAAGACTCAAGTGGCTTCAGGACAGCAGAATGCCTTTAATACATTTCAGCAGATTTCTGAGTGTTTCAGGAATGATCTGACAATGATAATCAGTTCAGTTTTCTGACTGGGTTTCTATTTCCTACTGTCCCTTGATAATGATCTCAAAATCTTAATGCAGAATACAGCAGCTACAACTGATACAGTTAGATGGGATCAACATAACATTTCATTTAAAGACTAGACCACCTGTCTATTCTCAACCCATTTCAAGAAGCTTATGTTTGCCTTTAAATCCTTAACTTGCTTGGCAAACAGGTACACAAAAGATCACTTCTTACTTCTATCAATACTAACCTTTCTCTGGATAAAATTGTTTGTGTGTGTGTATGCACCTGTGAAGGGGTTATTCCCAATGGCACTCGTTCTTTGAATATTTTAGTTGCAAAAACGTGCCTGGCACTAACATTGCAACTTGGCACTATTCAAAACACAATTTGCTCAGTAATTTTAAAATAACCAAGTATTATATTAATTGCCTTTGAACTATTTTAATGAAGATTGTATTTACCTTGTGTGGTTTTTTTTTCAATTGGAATTCATATTTTTAGGTATAATTTAATGGTGCTAAAATACCATTATGAACCAGTGAGTTCATAAATGATAATATGAATTCTGCTCATAAGAACATTGAAGACATGCAGTATTACTGTTCCTTTACCACCTGTCAAAATGTTCATGTGGGTCTAGAATTGACCTTTTCAGCATAAAAGGGAATGAATTAACATCATTAGGATCTATTCCAGCAAAATGCTCCTTGTGAATTTTGCTTTTATTTTAATAGAATATGCTTTTCTTTCATAATTTTTAAAATTATAGTTGAAACTTAAATAACTTTTAAATAATTTTTAAATAATTAAGCAAGTGAACAGTAATAGCCAATGTAAACATATAACTTACTTTTAGAATCTCATCCACACTGTTCATATCACCGGATGCTGAAGCCTATAAATCAATATTGAAAATTTAACTGAACTACATGTCAACATGTTAACATGTTCAAAACCTACAGCACTATCTAAAATGTCTAACGTCTTACATGGTACAGATAGTCTTTGACTTACAACCATTCGTTTATTGACCAACATTATAACAGCACTGAAAAAAGTCACTTATAACTGCTCCTCACATTTATGACTGTCACTGCATCCCCAATCATGTGATTAAGGGTATGTACTTATAATGGTTGCAGTTTTGGGCTCATTTGATCAGCTGGTACCTTCCCAACTGGATTCCAAAAAGCAAGGTTAATGGGGGAAACCAGATTCACTTCACAATCATGATTCACTTAACAACTGCAGTGATTCGCTTAACAACTGTGGGAAAAAAGGTCATAAAATCAGGCACAACTGATTTAACAACTACTGGTCCCAACTGTGGTCATAAGTCAAGGACTACTGTAAAGAGCTATTGTTTTTGTGGGTTAAAATTTATATAAATTTTACGAAGCAGTCAGGTCTTCAACTCAATTAGGTACTTTCATCTAATAACTGTGATAACGTCCCCCCAATCATTAGAAATCTCACTAAAATTCACAATGGGCTGAATAAAGCCCGCAGAAATCTACAGCTGTTTACCAAACTATAATTCTTAATAAAAAGTAAGAGGCAAATAGTTAAATATATGAGTGGAGAGCTCTCATGCCATCCTTGCACCTTGCTTTTTAAAATGATGCCCTTAGATTCAGAATGAAAAGAAAATACTGAATCACTGAAAAAATAATTTTTTTAATATAAAAATGTGCATGTTGTATTTTGTAGTTGGAAATAAGAATCGGTTAATCTAAATGCATAGCATACTAAAAAGTAATGATACCAGTTTTTCTGGGAGATTATCAGTCTACCCAGGAGATGGAATAAAAATATAAAGTACAATTTTTAATCATTCATTATATATGATACAGGGTTTTTATTTTAAATATAGAACGTAGATTCAGAATTTGGATCTGCTGGCAGTAGTTTGGATTCAACTCATGGAACAACTAATGAATTAGTATTAAACCTTAGAATTTAGCTCATTTAAAATAACGAGGTTGCCAAAATTAACTGTTTGCATTTCAAATTATCATAACCAAATATCAACACAACAAAAACCATTGCTATGTACTACAGCTGACTAGTGTCTTAATGCTAAATTAATTATTATTAATTTAGCAGAACTGAAGATCATAACTACTATTTTAGCAGTGATGGGTTTCTTTTTACTTTTCATTATTTTAATATATTTAATGGACTTTATATGAAAATGTGCATTCTTAGTAACTTTCTTAATGCTAGTCTATATTTACAGAACATCAAAGTAATCGTAGTTCTGGCTGCTATAGCCATCATTTTAAAAAGACAACTTACATCAAGTGGTTGAGAAGGAATTTTCAGCTTTGTTAGATGTACTTTGCTACTAGGTTTCAGTTCATTCATATTGTTGCTATGAGTCTGGCTACTGTAGTGTTCAGAAGATAACTTTGGTTCCATTGATTCCTGACCATCCATAGGTCTTACATAGGCAGTAGGCTTCTGCAACATTGTACTTGACTTTGACATAAGCGAAGGAGGAAATGACTGGCTACCACTAGAAAAAGACGGTACACGGGAAGGTGAGTCCCAATTGGCATCTGGGTCTCGTGGAGATTTGGATCGCTGATGTTCTTTACTGTGATGGTCATTTCCATGAGATCTGGAATGGCTGGGGTTCAGAGAAGAAACAACAGACGTTTTTCCAGGACTGGAAGAATGGGATTTTGAATGTTCTGATCCATGCTGGGTTTTTTTGCGGCTACTGCTGCTTCCGCCACTGCTATATGAGTCACGATCATGCCTCTGTCCGCTATTGCTAGTGCTGTTGCCACTGTTGCGTTGACTACTATGTCCACCCTGTAAACCTGAGGACCGTTTCTGTGACTGGGAAGAAGTGCTAGGCGCTGGGCCTACAGGCGTCCATTTGCTGCTCTGATGAGAGCCAGTATTGTGTCTCTGATCACCAAAGAAATTTTGGTTTGATTTGTCATCTGTTGCTGATGGACCTGTCGGTTTGGGAATTCTAACAAGTTTCTGGAGAGACTGGTCACCTATAATATCCGTCATTTCATCATAGTTTCCAAGCATGCTTTGGATACGGCTAGACAATTTATCTTCTTTGCTGGTCTGTATGAAGAATGAATGAAATGAATAAAAAAGATGCATAATGTTACAATATTAAAATATACTGTAATCATATAAATTTTATATCAGATTAATTATTAAATGGTAATACACATTTGGAAATTATCCATATTTTCTTTTTCAGCAGCCATCTGAAGCATCTGGCATTTAAAGCAGTTATTTGAAAACCAATCCAACTTCCCAGAAAAATAATACATAATTATTACCCAGAAATATCACTAAAATTCCTTTGATTTTTAAACTACACTTGTCTGAAAAAGCTGGGTTCGTACCAGGTGTGCCACGCCTAGTGAAACACAAATGGAGGTGGAGATTCCAAAGATTTATTCTGCACAGAAAAAGGACACAGAGGCATCACTCTGTAGGTCTGTGCAATGGCCACTCCAGCAATAGTTCAGTTTTTATAGTTATGTCTTCAAAAGCTCACCTTACGCCTGTTCCTTTTAGGTAATCTTATCCATGTTACCTGAGTTCAGCCAATGTTGCTTAGCTAGCATAATCAGCATTAACTAGCTGCAGTCAGCACTTCTGTCACTAATTTCCAGTGACAATTAGCACATTATACCTCTTTTCCCAAGACACTGCCTTGTCCTATGATATGTTTGGGATTTCATTTGAGCAAGCATTTTCAATTATTTTTGCTTTTGCAAGCATTCTTGCAAGTTAATAAGTATCAAGGCTTATATGCTTCTGAATTTTAGCTTCTTAATATAAAGATATTAGGGGAGGGACCTTTTAGCCTTTCCATGACACTCGCTGCAAACAGAGTTTTGTATTTTCCGTGATTAACTGGAAGAACTGGCATAAATTTGAATGACAGATTGCAGGTAAAACTGGAAGTAAAAGGTTTCTGGATGTATAGGCCCTGAAAAACCAGGAAGAAAGAGCTCTCTTCATTATGCATATTATTTGTAAACTATAATTTTCATCGAACTGTGTATGCGTATCAAAATAATTTTATTTCTGTAGTAAAAATATTTAACATTTAGATTTGTTATATCAAAAGTACACCATAATTTCTAGCTTTTTTAAATGTGGTTTTTGTAAACATGTCTTTCCTTTAGGAAACTTAAAAAAATCATTTCAATTTTGCAATATAAATTTAAGGCAGAAACCTGAAACCCTATTTTTAAAGAAACTGATAACCTGGCCTCCTAGCGGAACTGTGACTTGTAATATATAAAGACCTTTGTTCACAGTGTTGAATGACTGACTGACTAAGCAAAAATGCAGAAGAGGAACTTTCTTTTTCTAGAGATCTGTATCTCCCTTCTTTGAAATCAAGGCATGGCGCAAACCATATAAGGCAGCGGTTCTCAACCTGTGGATCGGGACCCCTTTGGGGGTCGAATGACCCTTTCACGGGGGTCGCCTAAGACCATCGGA
>JANHFM010002166.1:138428-154800 GCA_032468115.1 Grayia smithii
CTATTCTATTCTATTCTATTCTATTCTATTCTATTCTATTCTATTCTATTCTATTCTATTCTATTCTATTCTACAGGTAGTCCTTGACTTGCAAGTGGTCACTTAACTGGTTGAAGTTATGGTAGATTCCCCCAGAGCTTCTTATAATCCATTTTCAAAGTTACAACAGTTGCACCACCTCTCCATAGTCATGTGATCACATTTCGGCACTTGGCAATTTATTCACCTTTACAACTGTTTGACTGCAATTTGCAGCTTTCTTGCTGGTTTCTGGCGTTTACTTTTGGTTTCAGGCAAAAAATGCTCAGTGGGGAAAACAAATCTGCTTAACAACTGCAGCATTCACTTATCAACCACCATATTCACTTAATGACTACTGCAAGAAATGTCAAAAATCCGATTCAGTCAAGTAATACCTCAACTAATGACTGCAATTCCAGGCTCAATTATGGTCATAAGTTGGGACTACCTGCACTGAAAAAATGAGCTTATTTTAAAATTTAGAATAATGCGCCCCTTTAGAAGATATTTAGCTCCTACTAGTTCTAATATGATGAAAAAAATAAGAATTTTTTAGATAAGACTTTTAAAGATTAATAATGTTAGTTTCAATTGTTTTTATTTCTAACCTTTTAACTAACTGGAGTGTTTGATGCAACATAAAAATACAAAGAAGAAATAGCTCTTAGCAGATGTTGCCAGTGAGCAAAACATGACACAATTTTACTTCTGCTTGCCAATATTTAGTTATGAATGATAAATAAGCTTCTGTACTACTATAAATAACTAGCTCTTTGTACACCCATCTAAACATACTCATTTAGGATGGCCAGCTCCCAAATTACTGATTTTAGAGCAGATTCAATGAAGTATTTATGTGTACCATATAAATCATGTACTGTAATGTAGAAATTATGTCTCAAAAGTAAGAAAAAAATAAATATGCAACATTAGATATTTTACTACAGCCAAACACCAGCTCAAAAATAAACAAAAAAGAAAATACAAAATAGTGAGAGAGCAAGAAAAACTACAGTAAAACCTAATTATAGAACTGGTGTGGTCAAGGTTTGACACATGAACCTTAAAACCTTAACAATGTTATGAGAAATAAAATCATATTGGCAACAATTTTAAACAAAATGGATCTGGGTGATTTGAAAATTCAAGTTGATGGAATTTTATTAGCTGCAACTAGGGACCTTTGTAATAGAAGCAATATAGCAGAACATGCAGGAACTCCATTATAGGGGCAAAGTCTGTATTGAAGTGTGCTGCCACATAATTTTCCCTATGAACATCTGTTTGGAAGACATTAAAACTTGCCAGGATAGGTATCTTCTGATTTTGGGAATTCGCTTAGGGAAGCTTGGGGGGGAAAAGTGAATAACTGTACAGAAACATATCTCTGGGTGTGATACAACATTCAAGTCCTTGGTCTGTTGTTTAAAGATTGCCTCTGCCCACTGATATCCCATTATCAGCATTGCACTAAACCGCAGTTCTTCAGCTTCTAATCCAATGTTCTTACCACAAGATAAAATGAAGTTGTCACTTAAAATTAGGGTGTTAACTCCACAGTGGAACAGAAGTAACTTTAGCCAATAACAGAATATGCAAATTAAATATGGGTTTTAATTTTGTTAAAGCCCAGCTCATAGCACAACACTACATTAGCAACTCATCGTGGGTCTTGAAATATATTCCTTAAGAGTTTAGACTGTACCCTCTTTGAAATGTGAAGCACTATACGGTTCCATTTGGGCTCTAAACAAAGGTTATGCCAATTTTCTGGCTGAGAATAGTTTTAGTTGAGGCAAATTTGAACAATGCAACATTGTTCAATGCAATAATGTAATAATGATGTGCCGGTAATAATTGTAACAAAAAGACTGTCGGGTTGTTCCTGTGCATTTTGGACAATATTCTCCTGAATTCTAGTAAACTGCATTTATTAGATGCATGAAACTCTACCTTTATATACTTGGAGATTTGATCAAGGTGTTTATGCAGTTGCTGGGGATGAATTTAGGGCACTTAATAAATATTAATACTTTAGTTTTAGCATAATTGATTTTGAGTGTTGCTACCTATGCTATACTATGTACAGCTAGAGCCTATAAAGCTTCCTTTAGACCAACTGGTGTCTGAGATAACAGCATAGCACCGTCAGTATATAAGAGGATTGCAATATGTCTGTCTTTCCATTTAGCGAGATGATGAGCTAGATTATTTATCTTAACTACAAGAGGATTGATATACAGATTAACAGTAACAGTGCCAAGATACATCTTTAGGTGATTGCTCTGCTGACAGCAATTTCTTAGTGTAATGGTCCTGCATACTGTATCTAACTTTTAAACTGAAATTCTCACTAAACTCATAGAAACAAGAGCAGGTGGCTATTGAAAGTAGAGTTCTTAAATTTACAACATAATTTATGTCTAGGGATAAGTTCAAAAATGAAAGTGATAAAAGCTGCACATTAGCATGGATAACATTATCTGAATTATTTCCCATAATCTCTGAAAACTAAAGGAATATATCTGCCTAGGCATGTCAATTTATATTCTTTACTTAGCATCCTAGTATGATTTATGTTGATCACTTATTTAATATCCATGACTATTACTAAGTATTGTATCTAATGTTTTATGATGAATGTATTTTACAATGACTATATTAATGTTCTATCCCTATTATTGTATGTACATTGAGAGCTTATGTACCAGAAACAAATTCCTTGTATGTATAATCACACTTGGCCAATAAAGAATTCTATTCTGTTCTGTTCTATTCAGTTGATTTTATTTTAAAAATAAACATTTTGATCCCAAATTCTTCCCTCTGTTCTTCAATATATGGTTGAAAGCAGGGATGTTGTGAGGGGGTAGAGGACACTAAAAAAGATGGTACGTTGAGCTATTTGTTCTCTTCCCAAACCAGGGAAGAGCCCTTTTATTTAACTAATATACAATTTATTCGCCAAATAAACAATAAAAAAGTCTAAGAAATGTATTTATCAAAAGGCAGGGGAATTAAACCTTACATGGGTGAGTCAAGAATTGATGAGCGAGCATCGTATTCTAGTAGTGAAGAAAAAATGATGGAGGACATATCATTGGGTTGGACAAAATCAAGCACCACCTACAAAGTAGCTTGGAAGCTGGCTCAGCAGGAAATTAAATTAAACCAACTCCAAAAAGAACTAAAGTCATAATGGGATGCCAGGTAACATGTTTCGGCAGGATTTAGCAGATACGTTTGAACAAGTTAATAAACAATTGAAAAAATAGTTTCAGACATTGTAGAGTCTGATAGTAAACATATGCTGCTACTAAAATAAAATAAACAAAAAACCCCAAACCAAAATAAAATAACTTGATATTTAATAAAAAATAAACATTATAGTCATTAGATTAGATTTGGTTGATTTACAGCATTAGAAAGAGGGGAGGGGGAAGAACTAGAAGAATTAGAGAAAATGCAGAGAATACTAATTTAATTGGGTATCTCAACTCAAGCTGACCAGATAGCAAAGTTCATGCCTTCAGATGATGATGTAAATGTTTCCATCTTTTCTCCTGAACTCAATCAAAACAAACTCAATCAAATGCAAAACTCAAGAGATGCTTTGCTGACAGAAAAAATCTGCTAAAATCATATGTACTAAAAAGAGATAAATGGGGTTGGAAAGTTTAATTTTTTTCAAGCTATTAAGTCCCATCCCGTTATAAAGAAGAAAAGCCTTCAAACGTCTGTCAGAATTATTAAAAAGAAAAATTATGATGTAAATAGAGGTTCCCTTTCAAGCTAATTTTATTTCAACTGCAAGGGAGAGAGAATACTTTTATTTTTATGACTTAAGTATACGAGTTATGGTTATGAAAAGACTTTATCATAAACCTAAAAATATTTCATGAAGAACAGAGAACAATCTTGGATGTCCAAATAATTGATATAACTTTATAAAAAGAAGATATGCTAAAAGAGATTTGGGGAAAGTGAGACTTGTAAGATGGTTGCTGGTTATATCATTCATAAAGTACAAATATTTAAAATAGTTTCATATTAATTGGGAAGACAAAATACAGAGATTGGTAAAGATTGATGTAAAAGTTACAATATAATGAGATGAACTGTTAAGAGCTGAACACACCAATTCCCTTAAACTACATTGCTTAGAGGATTTCATTAATCCTCTGTGAACTTCTCTTCAGATGTGCTCTAAATGACTTGGGGCTGGGATTATTGGGAAAGGGAACAGAAAAGGATGATGAGGGTAATAAAAGATAGGGAGAAAATAGTTTTTCATTTCATAAATTTAATTAATTTAACTCACAAATATGTTTATTGATAAGACAGACAGAGTTTCATATTTGATGAGTTTAATTTGCAGGAATGATAAGGAATAATGGAAAAGAGCTCAACATTTTAGAAACTGACAAAATAGTAACCCAAATTTTATTTTTCAAGCAAAATATACAAATTTAATAATACAAATTTGTAATTATTGAATAATAATATGAAAAAAGATATATAAAGGCAATACTAAAGGTTACTTTATCACGTTCTCAAAAGTATGTTAAAAAAGTATTCATAAAATCTGTTGACTTTTTGACAGAATTGTACACCTCTATAACCTAGCAATATAAAGAAATTAATAAGTGTAAAAGGCATTTAGTTTTGTTATAGAAACAGGAACTGCAAAGCAACAAGAATATTAAAAGGATTAAAAAAAGAGCTGCAATTACCTATTAATTTGATTTACAGGCAATATCATAGCAACTTTTGTAAATTTTAATAATTCAGCTAAATATATTAGAACAGAATTGGAGACATTTGTAGGACTAACAGTATATTTTTTTCAAAAGCCACAACTGTTTGTTCATACTCTCTTAAAATACAAAGAGAAATCTAATACTTTTTAATCATAGAGCAGCTGATATCACAAAAGTATTAACTGTTTAATAATTTTACTCCAATGCAGAAGAAATTTTGTTCTTGAAATTGAAATCTGGAATAAGAAATATAATAGTATACAGCAAAGAAAAATTATTTCAATATTAAAACCATTTAAGAGTTAATAGAAATGGACTCTAGAAACAGTGGGGAATTATGTTTTTAAAATTATATTATCAGGCAGTACAAAAAGATCCAACAAGACAATAGATAGTTAAAAACCCATAGGCAGATATATTCCTAAACCAAATGTTTTTTCTTCCACGGGATTTTGTAAGTGGGCAATATAAATATTATGTTCATCAAAGCTACACTTTCAAGCTGGGAAAATCAATGCAACTTTGACAGATAGTATTTTCTCCCTAGCACCTTTAATAGTATGTTAATATCTGTCACTGTATAACTATCACTGTTGCATTTATGAGGACCCAGATTGTTGGGGGCAATATGCTGACTCTGTAAACTGCTTAGAGAGCTGTAAAGCACAGTGAGGCGCTATATAAGTCTAAGTGTTATTGCTGTATTCAGGATTCTATAATCTGAAAGTCAGATCAAACACAAGCCAAGCTATGGAGAGATCTCAGATGCCATGGACTAGGAGATTTCTACTATAACAGAAACTGTAATAAAAAAGCTATTGAGTTAAAGATAAGTTCTCATTTGTATTGGCTAACATGGCTCCAGTGTAAAGCCATTTTGATTAAGGATATGCAGGACTCAAGAGTCAACATCTCATTCTTGTTGGCTATTGCATTTTTCCTTCTTGCCTTTCAGAATATTGAAAGATTAATAGTTCAAATTCTGCTCACACTTTCTGAACTTCCTCCCAAAGTAACACATGATGTCACATGGTCATAAACTGAAACCTTAAACAACCACTCTTCCATTGGTAGCTCTCCCATTGGTAGCTTCCAATTAACAGCTTCCTGTTAATGTTTCTTCTAATTTTACAGATTTTGAAGTAAAAGTAAACTAAAATTCATATAGCTCTATTTGCTGATGATTCATCTATTGTCTTTTACTTCCCTTCTATAATCTAGCCTAACATGCACATTCAAAGAAAGAATTTATCTGACCTGTAAACTCCCATGTTACTGCTAGCACTATATAAATCAACTTTCAAATTTCCTTCTCCTCTTTCACATTCTTTCTTTTATTATGTCCAGACTGCTAGCTCTTTGGTTAGGATTTTCTGGCTTCTATGCAAATTATGGCATGCTGCAAAATTAAATAGCATCAATGAGCCAGATTGAAAATATAGATGATGTGTGATGCAGGCAGCACCAGTTTGTCAAACCCCCCCAAATCAGACCAACTAGCTTTTTGACAAGTTCCTAGCAGTTCCTTCTGCATTCTTAGCAGATAGCAAGCCTAATGGATCAAAACCCATATAAACCTTCATCCATGGGATGGGAGTCTTACAATTCCAAACAAATTTGTACTAAATATATATCTTCCTTAACTCATAGTTGATAAACAAAAATAATGTATTCTGACCTGACCAATATTGTTGTTAGCTAAGATCCAGCTACCTTCCCTGTGGTGATATCCTCATTCTCTCTCAAGCAGTTTATAAATTACCAATAGAAGAGAACATAGTTAATCCTTGAATTAAAACAGTTCATTTAGTGACTGTTCAAAGTTACAATGGCCCTTAAAAAAAGGGACTTATGGCCATTTTTCACACTTACGACCATTAGTAGCATCCACATGGTAATGTGATCAAAATTCAGATGCTTGGCAACTGACTCATTTATGACAGTTGCAGTGTCCCGGGGGTCATGTGATCACCTTTTGTAACTTTGAGATAAACAAAGTCAAAATCCAAATTCACTTAACAACCCATTACTATCAACTTGCAGTAAATCACTTAACAATCGTGGCAAGAAAGGTAATAAAATGAGGCAAAACCCACTTAAGAAATGTCTCACTTAGCAACATAAATTTTGGGCTCAGTTGTGATTTTAAGTCACCTGTATATGTAGTTCATGTTTGAACTGTAGAATCCTTGGTGCTCTCTGAGTTTGGTTGCTTGGTTGCAGACACTTCATTACCAAACTAGGTAACGTCTTCAGTGCTAGAAGAGGGTGGGGGTTTGCTCTCTGTTAATATGAAGCAGCTTGTCAGAGTTGATGGGAATGTTGTTTTCTGCTTGGTGGTTCCTTGATTAAATTATTATTTACTGCTTAGTTGTCTAAATTGGTAGTCCTTTGATTAAGAAATAGTTTACTGCTTAACTGTTATCTGCTGTTCATCCTGGTATCAATCCCTGCTTATCTGAGTATTGATTACTGGCAAGATGCTCTGGTCTTTTGTGTTCTTTTTAGCTTCTTTACTCTTTCATAGTGCTGCAAGCAAACAACCAAACTCAAAGAGCATCAAGGATTCTACAGCTTGTAAATTGCAGATTAAGGGAAAGCAAGGATGTAGCAATCTTCTTAATAATAGTTTCACTACTACAATCTCCAGAGTACTTGCTCCCTATTTTGCTTATTAGCTTGACTCTTCCTTCCATCATGCAGGAATGCTGATACAGACAAACCATCATTCAAGGCACTGCTATTCAGAAAGAACTATGTGTGCTACTTACTGTTTCCTGTTAGCAAATATACAAAGAAAATGCAAAATAATTTTAAGGGAAATACAAAGTTGTTTTGAAAGTGAGCCAAGGTGGCAAAAAAAAAAAAAGGAAATTCCCAACAGAGTGAACTAAATTAAAAATAAATATGGGGAAACGATTTCCAATAAAAGAGAAAGCTGGAAAGAAGTATTTATTGATTTGTATGAGAATGACAGTAATATATCCAAAAATGCATTTTAAAAGAATGGTATAATTAAACCAAGAAAAATGAGTGAAAATGAAATTGAAAATTATGTAAGGTAGTCCTCGACTTAAAACCATTTAGTGACTGTTCAAACTTACAATGGCACTGAAAAACTGACTTATTACTGTTTTTCAACTTATGACATTTGTTGCAGCATCCCCTAGTCACATGATCACAATTCAGGTCCTTGGCAATGTATTTATGACCGATGGACTCCAGGATCCATAGAATTGCAAAGGCAATTTGGGTGGTTCTTAATGTTTATTGCATTTAAGTCAAGGGCTACCCATAAGAAACTTGTAAACTCTAAGATTGAAAATGTAGATAGTGCAACTGGAGAAATATTAAAATATGGATGTCGTTTATAAGAATAAGAAATATGCAGATTCTTTAATGCATGTATCTAATAATACTACCACTAATCGCCACTACAAGGAAAAAAGGATAACAAAAGTGCAGGCAAAAATTAAAGGGGATTTGCTTGGTAGGTCTTCCTGGAAAAGTGTATGGCAGAATTCTGATCAAAAGGATTCAAGAAATCAAAATCAGCAAAGTTTGAGAAGTACAGTGTAGGTTTATGCATTAGTACAGGGTACACATATCAAGTTTTATTCTTCAAAACAACTCTTAAGAAATAAAAAGAATCTAAGAAACAAAGTTATCAGTTTAGGAAAAGTGTATGATAAATTGAATAATTGTGAATGTTTGGGTTTAGCTGTCAATGTGGCAGAGCCATATACTGTATGATGGAAATAAAGCATGTATGAAAAATTATTATTTAACAAACGGTTCAGCAGGGATCAAGGTATAAGACAAGAGTGTGTTATGTCTCTATATTTATTGTATCTATGGATTAATATACAAAATGCTTGGTCAAGATGTGTTTGCTGGGAATTTAAATATATGTATATTTTTCTATGCAGATGACTCCATGCTGTTGGCAGAAAATCTGAATGAACTTCAGGGGATGTTAGACTGTATAATGACTATGGATCTAAAAATAAAGTTTTCAAAGAACAAGTTGTTCGGTTTGAAATGAACAATGCAATGAACAAACAGAAATTATAAACTGTGAGAAACTGGGGCTGTTGAAGACATGTTACCTTGTTTACTAAAGATGGAAAAATGGATGGAGAAATTTTAAGACACACAAATGTTGATACAGTAGAAAGGTTGTGGTCTATTGCAAGAAATGAATGTTCATTAAAAAACGACAAAATGGCTGCATACAAAACATGCTTCTGTCCTACTTGTTATATATGGAAGTGAGAACTAAGTACAGGTAGTCCTCGAGTTACATGGCGTTACATGGAGCCTGTCTATTCCATTCGTAACCCAGGATTCAAAGGAGTGAATTGCATAACTTGAATGCTATCGCTCCCTACTTTCACCCCCAGATTCGCTAACTGAATGCATGGCTTGTTAAGTGCACATGAAATATCTTGAGGTGGGGAAGGCCATGGGCAGGCCTAGTGATGGGACAGGGCACCTGTTTCAGACCACCCAAGGCCACCCCAATCTACTGAGATATCTCATTCTCCCTCCACTGCGGTCCCCACAATTACTCCCCCCCCCATCCTGCCCTGCCAGCTCACTTTATGAAGATCTGTCTCCTCTCCAGCCTCTCTGTTTCTTTGCCTGCTCCCTCCTTTCTCATCAGCAAAACACTTCAGTGATGAAAAATGAGGTACAGAGAGATGCCCGCACCCCTTCTTTCTCGCTGCCAAACCACTTGATGAAGCTTTGGCGACAAAATAGGAAGCCTGGAGAGATGCCCGCACCCTTCCAGGCTTCCTTTCTCGCTGCAGAAGCGCCTGAGGATTGCTTCCCTGTAGGCTTTGGCAGCTCTGTTGCTGATAGGAACAGAACTTCAGAGGGATGCACCCATCTCTCCCAAACTCCATTGGTGCCGACAAAGGGCTGCTGAAGCCTACAGGGACACCATCTTCCTGCAGGCTTCAGCAAGGAAATGGCAAACAGAGGGAAAGCCTGAAGGACCAAAGCCTTTCCTCCATTTGCAAATGTCCAGGCCTCAATTTGCAGAGAATAGAGGCCTAATATGCGAGATCATGCGATATCAGTAGCACGATACTACTGATCCTGCATGATCTCACAGTATGTTAGGCTTCTGTTCTCTGCAAATGCACCAAAAGCCTGAAGCAACAAAGCAGGCAAAAAAACAGAGTTACAGAGAGGAGATCTTCACAAGGTAAGTGACCCTCCACAGGTGGAGTGCCTGTGAAAACCTGGTGGAGTAGGGCTAGGGGAATAGGCCGGGCAAACGTTGCAGAGCCTTTGTGGTTCTGTGGTGCTGCAACATTTATAATTTTGGGACTTTTTCTTATGCTTATCGCATAACTGTGAACGTTCTAAGGGAATGTTCGTAACTTGGGGATTACCTATATATCAGGCAAAACAGAAACTAAATACAATTAGAACGGAGGATTTTAAAACAAGAAGAGATAGCCATGAATAAATGGATGCTGAATGAATGTGGAAGGACGTCTGAGTTGAAAGAAAAGCTGTGGTTGGATAGAGTTGACAAGATCCTCAAAATAAGAGGTGAGAAATTAAGTGAGAAGTTTAATAAATGAAAAGCAACAAACCAAAGTGGTAAATGCATGTTTCATGGTAGCTAAAGTGATTTGCAAGAACATGAGAGGTATGTGAGGCACAGTGACTGAGTTGGTGTAAACTAGTTTTACATGTTTCCTTTTTTAAAATATCATGCCTTTAATTTCATTGGTTTACTAGTTCCTTTTCTATAATTTGCATAACTATGTGTACCCTGAGGAGACTTCTGAGTGGGGGGAAGGGAATTAGCATGTCTCTAAAAGAGACTGATACATAAACTTCTGTATCTCTCCACATAAGGAGAGGAGAAATGCTCACATTGCTCTGGATATCACCTCTCCAACCCTCCAAATCAGTGTTGTCATATACTCAGGGAGGAATAACAGAACACAGATATTTGTAAGCCTGTAATTCAGAAGGCATTGCATTTAAAAATTCTGCTAAAGAAAACTTTCCTGGCGTACATAAATTCAATTATACAAGCAGAGAACATCTAATCAATTATCATTCCAGCTACAGTTTATAGGCAAAACAAAACTGGCAATTAAGCAGGCATTATGAACTTGACAAAAACATCATCAAATTATCAAAGAGAAAAAGAAGCACCACTTACATAGGTATGTCTTAGGTATGGAAAAGAAAACCGTTCCACTTCAGCATTATGTTGATCTTTTTTATTTACAATACTGCAAACTTATCTGGAGGTAGGAAAATTCTACATTAATACAATATGCAGAATTTTGTACATTATATTTAAAACTAGCTAATTGTTAATTATTCTTATTCGGTGTTTTTGTACATGTTTTCACACATAAAAGAATTTGAATTTTCTTAATGATATAAAAGTGGTTTACAGTTGTTGTTTTTAAAATGGCAACATCCTTTATTCAGTTCCAAACATCCATTTTTATGGCTAACTTGTTCTTGTTAAAATGCATTTTATTTATGGGGATTACTTTTAATATTTATTGGTATGGCTTATCAAAATGTTATTAATCCTATTGTATAGCAGTGTCATTGTCTTTAGTAACTTTCATTACATGGAAAATATTTGTAAATTACCCAAGATTTAGTTTTATGTGCAAATTAATAGAGTTATGAAAATAACAATATATACTTATAAAATGCAATTCCTTATGCAAAACCTTGTAAGTAATGTCACAGTAAGATTTTGGCTTGAGTACAATTTAGCACTTTGGGTAGGAGAATACATGCCACAATGAACACTCCCATCCACTCAGAAAGAAAAGCTAAATTGGGGGAAATGAGCACTCTGGACAGAAGCAGCTTCAACAGCCAACTCCTGATAAGTGAGTGTTCTGTGACTGGCATCATGCACAAAGCAGGTGTTTTATGAGCATCTATAACACGTGGACAAAATTTCCAGCAAACACACTTCCTAATTCCTGGTGTTAGACAACTAGCACACTTATATAATCAAAAATCATACTTCCTCAAATATTTTAATGCAGTTGACAACTTTAAAAAAAATACCTTTATTTGGAGATGGTGAATTCTAAACACAACATATAAGGAAAATAAAAGGATAATATATTTAATGGGAAAAGAATGCACAACGAATGTGTACATTAAGAAAAGGTATTGAATGTATCTACATTTTAAAATTTGTAAATCAAAAGCGTCTTGGATAAGAGCCCATTAAAAGTTAAAAAAAATATGATGAACAGCTGAAAAATTTTGAACTTTAATTAATATTGAGAGGAATGCTTTATTACTCATCAAAAGATATGGTACATATCAACTTTGTTCCTGTTGTAAAAGTATAATATTCCTGCTTCTCAATAAATGTATATTAGCAAACAATTTATCTCTGTGCTATCATAGTCTTTCCCTAAGCTTGTTTTCCTGGGCTACAGTTTCAACAATCACTAAACAATTTGGCCAATACAGCACTAAAAACAAAAGAAATCAGAATTTTAGTCTATTGTCTAAGCACTATAAACTAGTAAGATTTATATAAAACTATCAGTTTCTATTTTTATTCTGGTGCTAAATGAATGGTTGAAAATTGAGATTATCTGTATTTAACCTGTGTGGTCAAATACAGATAATCTCGATTTACAACCATTTATTTAGTGACCATCTGAAGTTACAATGGTCCTGAATGAAGTGACTTATGACCATTTTTCATACTTATAAACGTTGCAGAAGATCACATGATCAAAATCCAGCCACTTGACAATTGGCATGTATTTATGACTGTTGCAGTGTCGGGGGGGGATCATGTGATCCCCTAGATCCCCTTTTGCAAAATCAATGGGGAAGTCAGATTTACTTAACAACCATGTTACTAACTTAACAACTGTAGTGATTCACTTAACTGTGGTAAGAAAAGCCATAAAATGAAGCAAAACTCACTTAACAACTGTCTTGCTTAGCAACAGAAAATTTGGGCTCAATTGTGGTCCTACGTCAAGGACTACCTACTATTGGGATATAGTCAGTATTATCTTTCTTTGAAAGACATATAGCATATGTAGCAACTCTTTTCAATTTTAACTACGCTTTCTTGTCCTCCCCTGATTTGGAAAGGTTAGTTTTAAGGGTTGCTATGTGTGACGTAAGACACTGATTTCACCTCTTAAAAATCTCTCCACCTTGCCAAAACATAGATTGGGAGTTAGTGATTCCATCCATTTCCATTACAAATGTAAGTGTAGGACAGAACATATCTTTGGCCCCAAAATTGGAAGAAAAGCTAACAAATACATGATCAACAATAAATTTCAAGTATAGCACATTAGAGGTAATCTTGTCTTAAAGCTTAGAAACTTATCATCACACTTTGTAATTAGTGAGATCGCCAAACAGAATTATGTAGTATCCTCAGATGTTTGACATTAGAAGAATTCTACTTGAAAGTATTGTTCATGCTAACTGAAACTTATAAAAGTTGTAATTCAAAACATCTGGAATGCACAATATTGCCTACCACCAAAATTCATGCAAGTCATAACAATAATTCAGACCATTAGTACTATGTTAATAGCATTAGCCATTTATATAATCTATGACTGATGCATGATTTCATAAAATCTAGCCAATGAATATATTTCTAAGCCAACTTCTGTGATAAACTGAAAAAGGAAATCCAGGCTAGTTATGCATCCCATATTAACTGAACCCAAATCTAAGAACAATAGGGAATCAAAAGTTGTATACAGACTAAGGTTGGTTTTTTTAAAATCAGTTTTTAATTAAACAACTTTGATTCCTCTGGTTCTTCACATTTGTAAGTTTGTTTCAAATCACAGCATCAAAAGTAAGTTCTGACACCTGAATTTAGGATAGTAAACAATATTTTATACTGGTTTCAGTTTCCTAGTTATGAATTGACTATACAGATAGTCCTTAACTTAAAACCACAATTGAGCCCAAAATTTATGTTGCTAAGTGAGAAATTTGTTAAGTGAGTTTTGCCCCATTTTATGACTTTTCTTGTCACGTTTGTTAACCACTGCAGTTGTTAAACTCGTAACACCCTTGCTAAGTGAATTTGGTTTGCCCATTGACTTTGTTTGTCAGAAGGTTGCAAAAGGGGATCATGTGACCCTGGGATACTGCAACTGTCATAAATGTGAACCAATGGTCAAATGTCCGAATGTAAATCATGAGATGCTGCAGCACTCCTAAGTGTGAAAAATGATCATAGGTTATTTTTTTCAGTGCTGTTGTAACTTCGAGCGGTCACTAAGCAAACTGTTGTAAGTTGAGGACTACCTGTAAAGGAATCAGTAGTTGAGAACTTCATTAAGAGTGTGATTCTTCTGAATACAGATTGTCTTTCATAGCTACCGTATCTCCATTAAAAAAAAAAGGAGGGGGAGAGCTGAAAGTTACTTTCAAATGTGCTGTATCTCCAAAATTTAAAAATGGAAAATAGCTGCATGTTACAAAACTACTCTAGGTAGAAAATTTGATGTAATTCTTTCAATAGCAGAAGATTTTTACAGAAAAAAATAATTTGGAAGGATTGGAGGTATACAAAATACAAGAAAGCCTTTTTAAAAAATCCTTTTTTTATTGTGCCTCAATTACTTTAGAAGTAACTCAAGGCAGGGAACATTCCTAATACTCCTCCTTCCTCCTATTTTCCCAACAATAACAATCTTATGAGGTGATTTGTGATGAGAAAGAGTGACTGACCAGTCAGACAGCTGGTCTGACAGCCACAGATTGAAAAACACTAGAGAGGGTGGTGAGCACAGTACAAAACATTGTGGCCTGTCCCGATACCACTAGATGAGATAACTAGGGCTCGCTGCCTTAGAAGAGTGAGGAAAATTCTCAGGGACGATTCTCACCCTGGTCATCACTTCTTTACCCACCCTATAGAAGTATAGCCAGCCACACAAACAGGCTGAAGAACAGTTTTTATCTGTGGGCTGTCAGACTACTGAATGAGAAATAACATCATAACTATGTAATATGATGGATTGCAGGGCTGGTGCAATGTGTAACTTGTTCACACTGGTGCAATAGGACTGGGTGTTTTGTTAATATGATTTATTGGGTTAAGGATTTTCTGTCTTCACTGTGAGTTGTATTGTGTTTGTGGGGGGAGCACTGAGGGAGCTCAACCAATCTCATTGTAGGTATGTTGTGCACTGAAAATAAAGATTTGAATTTTGTCAGCTTTCATGCCCAAGGTACCATTAAACTCACAGTCTCCTGGTTTCTAGGCCAGTATTTTAACCAGCACCCCAACATTTCAACCTCTCATTCAACATTTTTGTGTCTAATCACACTTGGCCAAATAAGGTATTCAATTCAATTGCTTTACAAAAGCTTTTTTACAAAAAAATAACAATATATGGAATGAAAAAAAAATCCTTGTTATCACCAGTAGAAGTTGATATCAATTCGAAGTGAAAAAATAGATAAGCCTAAAGCACAGGACTAGTTAAAATATGTTTCCACAATATTTTACTTAACCCATTGAAGAAAGCTAGCATCCACCCCTCTTAGAAGAATGAAATATTAAAAAAGCAGAATATTATATTTCCCTAGATAAGAAAAGGAGAAACAGGTTTTTAAAGACAAAGAGCACCTCCCTGCAGTTCCCTGCCCCTAGCAGATATTTTGGTGCCAGCCTATCTACAAAACAAAAGGCCTCCAGCTACAGGGTGATGGAATAAAGACATGACCCTCCAGGATATAATAGGATTAGCCCTCTACCAGTGGTGGGTTGCTCCTGGTACTGTCCGGTTCTTGAGAACCAGTAGTAAAAACGGCGGGAGGCTCCCCCCTACCCGATGTCACATTTGGTGATATGCACAGAAGCGTGCACATGCGCTCCCGTCGTGAACCGGTAGTAAAGGTAAGTAGAATCCATCCCTGCCCTCTATCCATCTAGCAGCAGAGCTCACCACATAGCACCTGGGGATATTACGTAACTCAGCACAGTTCAACCAGATTTATCTCAGACAAATTCCTAGGATTTGCACATGACCCCTGCAGCAACCAATAAGATACATTTCTTGCACAGGAACAAGAAGCTCTAGGGCAAGGCCCAAGAGAGGGTATAAATAACATTCACCCTCTACTTCATGAATTCAGCTGCACCAGGACCATGTGCTTAATAGTTCTGCTCCATTAAACCAGCTTTCCAGGCAGCCTCCATGTTTCCAGTGTCTTTCTCCCCACTTGGAAGTGAACCCAGGTGGACATTTCTTCGTACACCATGATTAACTGAGAGGTGGTCGGCTTAATCAGGAAAATGCCTGGGGTTTGTATAAACTACTGAACCATCAGTGACTTGTTTGTTAGTTCTCACAACACACTCACAACCCAACCTTTTACTGTAGTTTAACATGATGGACAAGCCAAGTGAAATATTCTTAACTGGAGACAAACTGAAAATACAGCTCTCTGAATTATTTGAAATAGTTCAATAAAGATTTTTAACTATTAATTTTTTTTTTTTAATCCCATTTATATCCTGCCCTTCTCCGGAGACTCAGGGCGGCTTACAATTAAGCACAAGCCAA
>JANHFM010002166.1:168384-178974 GCA_032468115.1 Grayia smithii
AGTCTGTTCCTACTCATCCAGACCTGCACCGCCTCCAGGCAACGGGACATCACGGAAAGGGCATCCCTGGGGTGGTCATTGTGTAAGACGCAGCAACATTTCCACCCTCTTTTAGGGGGGAAAAAGTGCATCTCAAACTCTGAAAAATATAGTAACTAGCCTGTGAAATTTATTACCAAATGTGGTAATGACCTAGATATGTCTTTAAAAAAGGATTAAATGTAGTCGATCAAGGGCTTAAGTCTTGAAGACTCAAATGTTTCTCTTGGGTTGATAGGGTGCCTCCAAATACCAGTTACAGAGCAACAATGACAGGAGGGATTAGGTCTCCAACCACTGCTTATGAATACCTCAAAGACATTTGGCTTGCCAATGTGAGAAACAGAATGCAGGGCTAGTGTGGGCTTAGGCCTGATTTATCAGTTATTCTCATGCTGCTTTTTAGCCAGACTTTTTCAATGTGACATTTGACATGTAAACCATTTTATTATATTTCTGTATTGGCATTTTTATTATTGTTAGCTTCCTTGAGTTCTTTAAGAATAGAAAGAAAGGATATAAATGAAAATAATGAACAATCATGTTAAAAAGAAGATCTTCTTTCAAGCTGAGAAAGAATCTGAAGTGGAGGGCACGTCAGTATGAGTCCAAGTAAAAGATAACAATACTATGAAACTAGTAATGTGATGAAATCTATTTAATTTTTTTAAAAAATATTTCTTCGCATACCTTTTTTTCTTGTTCTTCCTGTCGGTAGCACATTCACCAGAGCTGATTGTGGGGGAAGGGAATCAGGTGGAAGAAAGAAATTACTTCAATTAATATGCTTTTTAAAAAAGAGTTCAATCAGAAAACCTGCACTACATTAGATCAAAACCAGTTTCTTAACAAATGAGAAAACATAAAGGCAAAGGTAGAAATCTAAGATATAAAAAATTAACAAAACAATAAAAACTAAATAGAACTGCATATTTAAACTATTTAAATAAATGTTATTAATAAAATTCAACAATTTCATAATCAAATAGCATATAAACTTTGTTCCTATATGAAAAAAAGTATTTTTTTTAAATTTATTTATTTATTTATTTATTTATTTGTTTATTTGTTTGTTTGTTTGTTTGTTTGTGGGATTTATATGCAGCCCTTGTCCCGGAGGATTCAGGGCAGCTAACAGAAGTTAAAAATACAATACCACAATATAAAATAACAATTTAAAACCAGATTAAAATATTTAAATATTTAAAAAACCAGACGTTAAAATAATTAAAAAATCCCTTCGATGGATCAGCCAATTTGATGAAATAGCCACGTCTTTAGGTCGCGGCAGAAGGAGCGGAGATCGGGAGCTGTCCAAAGCTCAGTGGGCAACCCATTTTGGTATATTTTGGTTTCTTTTGATTGTCCAACTTAAAGAGTATCCGTTGTACATGTTTAATTGTAATGGAGTATCTTAATATATACTTCAGATACCAAAAAACAAGTACACTGAACTTTTTAAAAAGATGTTTTAAATATTATCCTTTAATCCTTTAATCTTAACTAATTCTTTTCTATAATCTTAGTTTAATCCTATCTGCCTAGTAATTTGTTAAGAGTTGAGTTGAGTTTTGACCTTTATGCATGAAGTAGGCAGATAAGTTTAAACTAAGATTATGCAAAAGAATTAGTTAAGATTAAAGAGTAATATTTAAAACATTTTTAGCAGCAACAAAATAACAGAATGCAGAATAAACTATAAATTATGGTATTTAAATGGCCAGTAAAATTTTCAAATTTTGAAGAAAAGATCTTAGCAATATAAATAGGAATATAGACTGGGTACTTCTTTGGTTAGTCTAGAATAGCTATTATTCCCTTCAATTTATTTCTGAAAAAGAGTAACAACTCTGATTTATTTGCTGGACTGAAATGTTCAGCAATGTCCTCTTAAGGTAAAGTAATGTGTATTATATAGAAAAAGAAAGGTTATAATGTCACCAAAACACAAGTGTTAGTAAAAATTAGTCTTATTTAAAAAAAATCACAATAGGAAAAAAAAATCACATTTATAATATGTCCACTTTGAAGAACATCTCACTGATGTGCAAAGTTCATTGAGACAGAAATGGACCATTTCAGAGAATTCTAGAAAACTGCATTTCTCTTTGGATCATCTGAACTTCTGGATATATCATTTCAGGGACTATTTGGCTGTTTCATCTGGAATGCTATGTCCAGAACACATTGGACTACTGTTGATTCACAGAATTTAATTCTTGAAAAGGCTGAATCTCCACCCAGAATAGCATGGTCCAAACTGCCTCCCTGGAATTTGGCACAGTCCAAAGGGAAACAGAACATTCCATCTCCATTTAATAATGCATAAGCCTGAATTACATAAATACTTTTAACTATGAGGGTAAATAGTGACGGAGTGGGCAGGAAAACAATGCTAGAAACAGAAACGGAGTGAAAGGACTAGAAAGTAAAGAAAAAATAAAATGCAGAATTGGAACAAAGGGAAAACTGAACTAGTAACAGAATAAGAGATAAGGAAGAAGGAAGAAAAAAAGCAATCACATAATAGTTTCATGAAAGAAAATTGTTCAAAACTGAACTGGAGGAAGATATTTACTGCTGACTTAAATGCTACTGTCAAGCGTTCTGTTGATCATGATAGACAGACAGATATTAAAAACAGACCCCACTGCAATTGTTTTACATACTGATTCATAAACTTGACAAAGGCTTGCTCGGACTTATTCTAATTTATGTCCAAACATACATCCTTATGAACTTATGTCTTTTTTAATGGTTTTCCTGTAATTAAAGAATGGAAGTGAAATAATATTTTCCCATTCACAAGTTTCAGTCTTCATGAGGTGTGTCAAACATTTCCAATTTGAAGCATTTCAATTTCAAAACAGGCAGTTCTGTCCTCAAACTGCAGCCCTGCCAGAACCCATTCCAAAAACATTGCAGAATGTTCCCCACATTATTCTTCTTGTGTAATCATTAGCATTTCCATTAAATTATAATTTACACTGTGTAAGATGTTACTAATGGTGAGCATTAACCTGGAACTATTTCAATGTCAAAATTGCATCTGTAGAGTCCTAGAAAGTCCTAGAGTCTCTAACACTTGGAGTCCCTTTTCTCCTAGTGTTAGAGAACAGAGACAATTCAGGTTGCAGAGTAATTAGCTGTGCCTGGAAGAAGATGAGCAAATTTAATTCCACTTTCCCCCTCTCTCCTGTTGTGTTCTAGCAGCTTCTCATAGCCAGTGATTCTACATCTAGACAAAAGTTCACCTCCAATCCTTCTCTATGATTTGCCCTATTCACATGAGACTTGATCCCTTTATCCTCATCATAGGACTTCATGAACTCCTGGACGGTTTAAATTTGAAATGGACCGCTTCAGTATCACAGTAAGCATTCCAATGATGTACCAACCATATTGAGGCAACCCCATTTCAATATCAGAATACTTCTGGTAAGGTTCCACTGAGGCGGCAGAATTTTGGTTAATTAGACTTGATCTGAAAAACTGCTTTACTGTTAGTGGGTTTGCAAGAAGCTGTAGTTACCCTGAAAGCAATAAAGATCTTTTCAGAAATACAAATGGTTCTTGTTTCCTGAGTTTGCTTGTCTCATGGGACTTAAGAAGAAGCTTATCTACCTCTACTGTTTTCTAACTTTTCTAGCCCTGCCAGATACACCTTAAAACAGAAAAGCAGCATTTTTGCCAATACAAGATTTCATCTCTGTTTTGGAAGCAGAGAGAGAATTAATGCTTTACTGACCTTGTCAATCCTGTCAATACCTCTACTGACAAGAGGCTGTTAATTTAACTCCTGATAACCTCAGCCAGGGTTCTCTCAAGCTAAAATGAACCTTCTATATCAGGGGTGTCAAATTTGCGTCATCACAGCGGCATCACATGATGTATCACAACTTTTCCCCTTCACTAAACTGGGTGTTGGCAGTGTGTGACACATCCTTAGTGCAGAACTTTTTAGAAAGTTTTCATTGTCTTTTCCTTGTACATATATATTTTTCTATAAATGACATGTAAATGAGAAGATTACTATGTAATCTTTTACATAGTAAATTATACCTTTGTTGTAGTAGCTGGTTCTCTTTTTCTTTAAGTGCTTTTTTAAATTCTGCTGTTCGTGATGGTCTATGCAGATATTTTCTTTTCCCTGTACATTCATATGTCCAGTGTCCAAATTCCAAACATTTCTGACACCTTACATGTTGTTTATTTGCCTCCCTGTGGAAATACACAAAAGTGATTCAGACCAGTTGTTTTTTATTTAAAAAGTCAGATAGAACAAAAGTTGACCCTACTTTGCTTGAAACTAGGTGGCAATTTTAAATTAACTCCTGCTATAGTTACATTATTTATAACTTGATGATATTCAAATCCTCACAGTTCAATAAATTTCATTTATTTAATCAATTTATATTGCCATCCATCTTGCAAATGACTCTGGGTTGATAATTTAAAAAACAAAGAAATCAGCAATCAGCTTTCATATATGAGAAAATTCCCAGGTTTTAAGAGCTTTCTGTAAAGCCAACTAGGTTGGGGATAACCTAATGTTGGTAAGGATGGTGTTTCAGAGGGCAGGAACTCCAATAGAAAAATCATGTTTTCTGAAACCTGCAAGATGGCTTTCACTAATAAAGAAACGCCTGATAGATATGATGGGATGGATAGAGATAACTAAAGAAAGGAGGTCACCCAAATAACCAGTCCCCATGACTTGAAGGGTTTTATAGATACATCTCACAACTTAAATTGCACCTGGAAGCCTATTGAAAGCCAGGATAGCTTCACTAACAAAAGTTAACATGGGCATATCAGATGTAGCCAGAATACTATCTATGGCTATCAGATTCTGCAACAACTAGTTGCCCGATATCCTTCAAATCAGCTGAAGTAGTAGAGCCCATTTCAGTATCTCAATGGAAGATAACCACAGAACAAGTTACCATGAACAGTGTATTCTATGGACATCCAGGAAAGGGCATAACTAGTATGCAACATAAAGCTATTCCTGGCCATAGTTGCCATTTCTTCCTCAAACAGGAGCCATGAGTCTAGGAGGACCACCAAATAGCACATTGATTCTGTCTATAGTATATGCCCATCCAGAATTAAGGATGATAAATCATTGTCATAAGGGGGTCCTAGCACCCACAGCCATTCAGGTTTTGCTAGAGTTGAGCTGGAATCTAGTCTTCCCCCTCCAGATCTCTGCAACCTCCAAACACCAAGACAGAAACTGCATGGCACTTTAGTAGCAATAATTTTATTTATTTGTATTCCACATGATCCCTAGAGCTCAACTTTACAGGAGCTCATATCCAGTCATTTTTGGGATAGCACCTCTAAATCCCACCAGAATGTGCTAGATTACCAAAGCTAGTCTCTGCTTCCACCTCCTGGCCTTAGCTTGATACTACAGCTGAACTCCAGGGAGGCAGATTTTGAAGAAGGCAATCTTCTTCTATGCTCATTCAAGTTTCAATAATACATGCTAAGGTAGCCCTCTCATCCTTATCACAAGTGAGGGAGGTTTTATTATGGATTGACCTGGCATTTATTAGCAGCATCCAAAAGCCTGCGCCTTTGAAGATTATGATAGGCCAGATAGCTATCATATCAAACCAGAAGCTGTGTGACAACCATTAGGCCCAGGCTGGTTGATCCCATCACCAGCCTTCAAATCCTGCTTCTACTACCAATCAGCTCTTATCATCAGAGAGAATCTGCTGCTGCCCAAACTCTTGCAACCATACCCAGCAGAATATCCAGACCATTCGCCAAGACTCTCCAGCACCTTTTTCTTGTCACTGTGCCATGCTGATGGCCCCAACATCTAATTGGAATTGTTGTGCCTAGCACACCAATCAACTGACCAAAAATGGCTCCCCACCTATAATCTGTAATGGTTGTTACGATCTGTCACTTTATAAATGCATGTTCATAAAGCTCTGCACAAGGAACATTTTACGTTGTTTAAACAGCAGTCAAATTCAAAAGATGTCATTATTAAATACTTAAATATCATGATAGCTGACACATTTCATTTTTTAAAAATCAATTATGGCTGTCTCTGACTATCAGTAATTCATTGTTTGGAATACTATCATTTCAAAGCATTTAAAACCAGCTTTGGAGCATATTTAATTAATAATATATGGTAAGTATAGAAAGCTGCTAGGTTGAGCCCACAATGGCTGGGTACACAAAAACAAGCTAAATATACTTTATTTACTTTGAGTTCAGCATGCTATTCAAATTCAGTCACTGCAATTTGTAAGTCACAGTTAATGGTTCAGGAAGTTCTGCAAATGCAGCAATTTCAATTTATAAATTGAACAACTCATGGCTTAGTATGTTACGTAAATAGTCACAATAAAAGCAACAGTCACTGGTTACTTTGCTATTTAAATTTTTCTAAAATATTGCTGTGAATCACTGACCTAATTGGAATTTATATGATTGATCCACAGATTACTTGACCTAAGATACTTGAATTTCATTAATTTTTGAATACAAACCAACTCAATGTATCTCAATATTCATTCAAAAGTGTGTATCAAATACAATATCTGCTTCCTTGGAATTTTTATCTAAGGGCTTTTTTTCTAGTCCGTGAAGTCATCTTTTAGTCTCAATAATAGCTATCTCTTTCAGAATTAACAGCATAATTTAGAGGAAGATTTATGATGTGTTGTGATATAATCTTCTTCACTTGGGATACTTTTATGTGATATCAGGATGCAAGTTAAAAAAAGGTTAAGAGTTTTTGTTCTGAAAATTTTGTATTAGAGCTCCTGTGCTTATTTAGGATGCACTGCAGGGGGCGAACTAGCTCCACACCAAATTTCAGGGATAAAATTAATGTGTTTAGCCTCTGTAAGGCTTAAATAATCTATTTTTCCATTCACCCTCCACTTTCATTCCAAATAATACAAAACTAAGATTTGAGAGACTTCAAAAAAGATTGCAATTGGAAACATATAGTTTCTTAAATTATATCATCATACTCAGGGGTGGGTTCTACTTACCTCCGCTACTAGTTTGCAACGAGAGCGGGCGCTCGCTTCTGCGCAAGCGCAGATCGTACATGATGAAGTCTGGGAAGATGGGCGGAGCCTCCCATTGTCATTACTACTGGTTCTGAACCAGGAGCAACCCACCACTGATGATACTACCAGAAAATTTTTCATTGTTACAAAATTTATTTCATCATTCTATGAATACATTATCATTTTTCTTGTACTCTGTATTGTGTTCTTTATGCAGATTCAGATATAGAGTTGCCGCAACTGAAATGGCCATTATTACTTGCTGCTTGAAAGAGTACAAATAGAACTGAAATAATGTAAGGATCAGCAGAAACTTCAGAACAGAGATAGGATTTTGCTAAAAAGATTACGGTAGGAAAGGGTAAGAATGAAGATTGAATGTTTAAAATCCTTTAGACTATTTCTGACTGAACTGATTTGATTATTTATTAAACATTGCTGTTCGGTATATGGTTATGGAAAATTTGTTCTTCAATAATGTTCTAGGTTTTTAAAGTAATTTGTTATCAGTATTTAATACTACATTCGTTAAAGCAATTTAGCAGATTTTTTCAATCCTATAAAGATGTATAGCATATGGGCTGGGCTTTTCACCTAGATTCATATCTTTCCAATTAACTGGATTAGAATAAGATTGTATACAGAACAAAACAGATTATCTCCCTTGACAGAGTGATTTTTTAGGAATCTCAAAAATAACTCAACTAGCTGATGGTGAAAAATGGTGAAAATTGTACTTCAGCAGCTGTAAGAGAGCCAGAAAGTCCTAAACAATTTAACTGTAGATTGAAAAGTGTGGACTGAGGAAAAGCTATAACATAGATAATATCTGAATGGGCCATCCAAACATTTACACAGACATTTCACCATAAATTTGCAATAAGCTTCTCCTGATGAGGTAGTGGAAAATGGCAACAGATTGTCTGAAGACCAGTTCAGATGAAATGCAAGCAAAGCGTCAGAGAGATAATGTATATAAATCAAATAGTCTATTCAAAAACACATAAATCTTACTCCAAATTAATATCCTGTCATATTATTCTCTTATCACAAAAAGATAAGCCACCTTGATTTTACATCTAAGCAATGTTTACAGAACATGATCAATTTTAGAAAATTAAGACACACAACTTCTGGGCTCTCATTTTATGTGGCTCATTTAACCATGGCTTATTGCTTCTTTAAAGCTATGAATGTCATCCAGTCCCAGAGCAGCTGCCATTGTCTGCTTGATAATTTCAAATTCTGAAATAATTTCAAATTCTTTCCTAATAGGAATGCCAACAATTGTGAGATTAGATGATATAGTCTGAAAATGGTGTGTGTGTGTGTGTGTATGTATATTTATATGTATATGTACATTCACACACACACACACACACATATATATGTAATATAACACTTATATTTACTGTTGTGACTGTGTATTTACCAGTTTTTTTGAAGATATTCAAATATTATATAAATAATAATTGAGACAGGGTTGAAGATTTACGACTCTTTCATAATATTTATTTAATTCTAAGAATTTAAGAACTTCTTAACTAATTCCAGCATTGCAAAATATTTAGATTTACAGAGAGAAAACACCATAGTGTCAGAACTATTAATGAAAGCTCACTATAAAATGTTTAACACAAAATTAAGAGCTAATTAGAAAACACCCATTACATTTGATGTAATATATCTAAACAGCCTTACTGAAGTCTTTAAAGTGTAAGCATGTATTTAATCATCAATTTATGAAACCATAGTTTGATCGGTTCACACAGTACACCAAAACACACCAAGCAAACCACATCTCAGCTCAGTACTGTACACCTTTGACCACTGATTCTATTCTATTTAAGACTGTGTAGAATCACATCGCACATAACATTTTAGCAGCGTTGCACAGGAAACAACTACACTTTATTTCTAACAATGTTTGAACAAGTAACATTTTGTGAGAAAGTTATGGAGGACGGCACTTGCAGGTGCACGCCACCAAGCCAAGCAAAATAAAACAGGGCAAGAAGTTACGACCACAACTGTCCAGATACCCATTAAACCGCTTACTCTGCAGGTTTTTCCACAGCAAGCGGTGGAAAGAAACACACCGCAAACACACAATGGACCGAAAGAGGCTCTCCTCCCGAGGTTACTATCAAGGGGGCTAGGACATCTTTCGCACGTCTCTAGACCCTGACCCCTGAAGAAGTAGCGGGGTTCTAAGGTACTTCAGCACCTGCCCCCTCGACTCGTACACGCGAATCCAGCCTCCTTAAAAAACCAATTGTACACATGCAACTATATCTCGCCCTTTTAAAAAGATCCTCCCAATTCTTCCCCCTTAGCGCTGTCCTCCCCTAACAGCTGGGGAGCAAGTGGTTTGGATTCCCGGCGCTTCGCCCGCAGGACTGCCTCCAGCTCGCTTAGCACCCCTCTCTCGAGAAGCCAGGGGTGATAGTTTCCCTCTCCGAGCCCTTCTCTGCCCTCCACACACACTCACGCTTGTCTCCGAGCAATCAAACGATGCATGGGAGTCGCCATCTTAGCCATCAGCCGGGCACGGACCCAGGAGGCATGCCGGGAATTCCACCCTCCCTTTTCCTGTTCTATCGGATGACGTATTTCGGCAGCCCGTGAAAGGAACGGGGAGGGGAAGTTCGGACGGTACCATTGGGCATCTTAGGTGGGCGTCGTTGCTCTCTTTTTCTTGCCCGCACTCTTTTTCTTTCAGGCATCTCTCGCCTTCCTTAGCCTTTCCCCGAGCTATTAGTAATCCTTTTTTCTTGAGGATTCAGCCGAAACAGAGTGGTGTTTATTTAAGTACTTTTGATGTCCAATCAGAATGGAATAAACCATTTCAAACCGCAAGTTCTTTCTTAAAAGAGAACATTAGCTATAAAAAGGAGGCAGAGGAGATGCTTGTCTCTGAGATGGAAACTCTCCCTCCCCTGCTTATTTCTTTGAATGTGGTAAAACATTCAAAATTATACATATCCTGCAGTTTCGGGTAACACTGCCAGAGTCATAACTTCATACAATGAGGTTCTAAAATCCATAGGCGATAAAAATGGATTACTTGAGACTGTATGTGGTATTGTTTGTGAATGTTCTGTGCTCAACAAAAGAAAAGTCATGATTTTAAAAATTAATATTTATTGTACTGCTCTTCCCTTGTTACATTTTACATACATGGAAGTAATGTAGTTCATCACACAATCAGGCAGATGTTCAGACCAGATTCGGCATTTTTATCCACCTATCAAGTCTTTCCCAACCTGGGATAGGTAGATGTGGATGTTTGATGGTGTTAAATGTATTGTCGTTCGGCTTCTATTTTCAGGTGTTTGTATTTTGTGATTATCTGAAGTTCTTTTTTGCTATTTCCAGGTACTGTCAAGTCCACTATCCAGACTTTTTTGTCTTCCTTATTGACAATTGTTAACTCTTGGATATTACCCGTATATTCCAGCGTATAAGACGACTGGGCGTATAAGACGACCCCCAACTT
>JANHFM010002167.1:0-18935 GCA_032468115.1 Grayia smithii
TGCCATGGCTGGCAATCATTCCTCAGCCAGCCCGGATTTCAAAAAAGAAGAAATAAAAGGAATAGCCAAGAGCCCCATGGAGAGCTTGCTGGCTGCCCTGAGTTTCTTAAAGCTGCGGCTGGGTGCTGCGGGCCCATTGTCTCCTCCCAGAACCCATTCCCACCCCACCAGCCCTTGTGTTAGTGAGGCTGGCGTCGGTTGCAAGGCACGCCCAGCACTAATAAGCAGCAAGAGTGAGGTGCCAAAGAATCAGCCCCAGCCACTTCTCCATCCCCCGCCATCACCCTTACTTTCTCTGGCGAGGGTGGGTGAGGAGTGGGGCTAGCCAGTGATGGGACAGGGAGCCACAGCAGAGGGCCCAAAGAGCCGCATGTGGCTCGCGAGCCATGATTTGCCGACCACTGGTTTAGTACTTGTTGCTAAGTTACAGGAGAACAAAGGTATCCTTGGCTAAGGAGAAATGGTTTTACAAACTAAGGTTATAGCCCTACTGTATTAAAAATTGGATTTTCCCCCCTCAAGAGTTATATAATTTGCAATGTGTACATATACCCTTGTATACCTGCAGAGCAGGGGTGGGTTCTACTTACCTTTCCTACTGTTTCTGTAGATGCACGCGCTTTGTGTGTGATTGGTGCACGCGGAGCACGTATTCGGCATGCACGCATGCTTTGCACGTGTGCGCCAAACGGGCGCTCCTGCACAGAAGCTTTTTTGAGCAAAAAAGGCTCAAAAAAGCTTCCTGCACATGTGCGTAAGCGCACTCCATGCGCTGCGCGCAGGGACAGGTAAGTACAGGCGCGCAGGGGGGGCTTTGGTCCAGTAGTATAGAACCGGTTCGATGACGTCACAGCATCACCGCTACCTATTCTGTAGAACCAGACCGAACCAGGAGCAACCCACCACTGCTGCAGAGTTGATTCAAGCCACCCAGAATTGCAATGGGGTTAACATGGAAAAATATGTCAGAATGATCAGGGAAATCATTGCAACATATTGGATATTCTTTTTTGTTCACCAATAATCATCTAGTAAAATATCTATAGCTTCTTTATGAAGTTCTTTAATAAGCAAAGCAATTTATACAGCACTGTTAGTGGCATGTCCTTGAGTTGAATAATAATAGGAGGAACATCTGACAAATTGTGGGATACTAGAATGCTGTCTTCCCCTTCTTTTTCCTGATGATTGAGCTAAATACACCACCTATTACTAAATCAAGAACATTTTATAGCTAGAAAAGACACAGGTTACTGCCATGAACCTCTCTTGGTATGAATACCAATTAAAGAAGAGAGATTCTTTCTAACCCAGAAGTAGGCAGTCTAATACTTCCTGACACTTTATTTCAAAAGGATTATTTTAATTTGAGCAAATTAAATGGAAAGCTGCAAAACAAAATGCCACTTTTCATCATCTTTATTTTAGATATTTTACTGAATTCCTAGAAAATAAACAAGGAGATGGATGTGTCCTCTTTTTGCTTGGAATGTTTTCAAGACAAATAAACAATGAATTGGTTTACAGGACATTCTAGGAGTCTAGAGGAGGTGGCTTGTCTTTGGATAAATGAGCAGTTTGTGACTGATTTTGTTCAACATCAGACCTACTTTCTGCACAATTACTCTTCCAAGAGAAGTTCATCTAATATATATCCCAAAGTTTTCCTAGCATTGTTTTATGAAGAGAATATTTGATTTTTTTTTTAAAAGTATGCTTGAACATCATCTCAACATAACAGATGCTGAAAGCCACATCATAGGATCACAAGGCATCTGAAGCTTTAATCATGCATTCGTATGAATACAAAAGATGGGAAGAACATGGGTGAGGTGGCATCTGTTAGCCTTCCCCAACATTCTACATTCTCAGATAAAGTTGTGTTCAACTATACATTTTTAAAAAATTATCCATATAAAGTGGAATCCTAGAAAAGCATCTGTTTTAATTTCCATTCACTTTAAAAATATTGGGGTTGATCCAAAGGACTCCGTTCTTTTGCTAATAAAGCCCTGATAGTATCATTAGATGCTATTCCTCACATCTCCACAAATCAATCTCTACACTGTTTGGTCTTGCAAGAATCAATGAAATCTTACCAGAGGTAAGAGCCATGGGGAAAAAATGGAACCTGGTTCCTTTACATTGGGTCTTAGTCTCATTATCTATAGTTGTTTCAGTCCATATTAGATCTCAAACTGAGTAGCAATGGAAAATGCTATTGAGTGTCAAAACCATTATTATAATTTCTTGGTCATTTTATTTACTGAAAGGAACAGTTTCTGCAAAAATAGGAAGGACTCTATGAAAAATAAATCTCCATTAAATTACAGTATTTATTTTGCACTATTACTTTGTTATAAATCAAAAAGAAATTGAAATGCTCTCAAAGTAAGTAATAAGAAAGAAAGTTGAACTTCTCAGTGTATGGTTCATATTTTCAATAATATATAGAACAAAGATTGCACTGGGCTGCCATAACTATTACTTGTATCATGAACTTTATTGATGACATTTATAAGCAGGAGCTGATAAATGTTATATTCTTTGCATAAAAGATGGGAAAGAAATGTGCTTGTTTCTTACCATATTCTGTCCAAAATATTCAAAAAATCACTAGTGAACATCTCCAGTCACTAGACTGTTGACATTTACTGTACCATATATTTAATGTCTTTGCAGAAAAAGGCAATGTTAAGTATCAGATCGTTGCTTCTAAACATTTGAATCTATTTCACATTGAAGTAATGGAATAGATCATAGCTGTGTAATCATCATAGACTAAATCTGTATGTGTGAAAGAAAACACACCATATATGTGGTCTGATATGAATTGGTTCAGGGTTCTTTTTGATGTCTAGAAGTTGGAGACAGATGTGGGAAAATAGACTTTCAGAAAATAGGAATGAGAGAAGAATTTGGTATGCAGTAGAGAAAAAGAGAGCTTTTCTACTCATTTTAGCTCTGACCCTTTTATCATTCAATCAGCAACTCTTATTGTCATTATTTGGCTGAACCAAATTGTTGCACTTCTGACTTAGAGATTATGAAACTGTATTGTAGAGAATGAGAAAGTTTTCAAAAAGCAAATAATAATGTATTATATTGTCCTATTCTTAGAGTCCTTCAGTGAATGAGACTGATACAGAGAGAAGATAAGAGCCAAAAAACATGGAGACCTCCCATATCCCAGGTGCCAGGCATCTGTTGAAAACCATGAAAAAGAATTATTTCAATAGAGATTGTCTGAACAGCATTGTAAATAAAATGCCCCTCTCTTTTCTCCCAAGGGAACAAAAAAAAAATCACTGCTGTTTTTAAATCAATATGCAGATAAGAATTATCTTGAAAAGGATGACAGCCACAGATAAAACAATCATCATATGCTGCTGTTTTTCTTCACCTCAGGCAGGAAGGAACGGAATAGGTACTCTTGCTTAGAATATTTTCTAATATAATTGTCTGCCACAGTCCTGCAAGGTAGGAATAATTAAGAAACACATATGTTTATTAAGTTTTCAAACCTTATAGTGAAACAGGTGTTCTCAAAACACTAAGAACATTAAAAGTCAAAACATACAATATAGAGGTAGTCCTTGCTTATGACTACAATTGTGACAGGAAACTCAGTCAGCAGACTTGTGACATTACTTCCCATTTGGTTGTTAAGTGAATTACCACAGCCATTAAACAAGACATCACTTGACCGCAACTTATGATTTTGCTTCTGCATTGTCCATTAATAGCACTTAGATGTATGTACCATTCCATAGTGCTTTACAGTACTCTGAGCAGTTTACAAATGTCAGCATATTGCCTCCAACAATCTGGTCCTCATTTTACTTGGAAGGATGGAAAGTTAAGTCAACCTTGAGTTGGTCAGGATTGAACTCATGGCAGTGGCCAGAGTTAGCCTGTAATACTGCATTCTAACCACTGCTGTACCATGGCTCTGTAACTTTGTCTGAAAGGTACTTTTTTCAAAAGGCAACTGGGCTTTCTTTGTTTTTTACTTGAAGATGTTTCAATTCTCATCCAAGAAGCTTCATCGATTCTAGTACAGTTTCACCTATATGCCTTCAGAACATCATAATTATCATCATAATTTCAAACAGTTGCTAAACGATGCAGTAAGTAACGATTATCAATTATCAAATATCAATTTGCCAGGCCTTTTTTTAAAAATTGCTCCTTTTCCCTTGCACTGAAATCATTTCTCTTTTATTGGCAGAAGTAAACAATAAAATATAAGCAAATTGTATGTAATAATACAATAAAATAATAATAAGTAATACAATAATGGTATTAGCAGTATTCATAAATTTTGTAAGTAAATAACTATTCTGCACATTAAAGCCCTCTTAGCATCCTAAAATAAAGTCTTAAAGCACATTAAATTCACAATAAAGAAAGGGGTGGTGGAAACCATATACTTTAGAATAAGTGAAAAACAAAATTGAAGAGAGCTTTTAGAGGCCATTAAAATAGTACAGCTTTATTATATGCCTAAAATTCAGATAGGATTGAGATAAAATGACCTCCTTCTGCTGTTCCAAATTTTATAGTACTGTTCTCTGCTGTCAGAGGACATGTCTTATCTCTTATATCTACAATCTAGCCCTTCTTGATGATAAGATATACAACAGAGCTTCTGTCAAAGAACATATTTTATGGATAGGCTTACACAAGACAAGAAACTCAGATAAGTCAGTGATTAATGAATTTAGAAACAAGTTAGAAGACAGTGAAGATATATATGATCTTTAAAGTGCACACTAGCCTACCATAAGTCTATTGTCACATTGTACTGAGTTTTCAAATACAGAGTAAGGCTTTGTTTGTTTCTTGATTGATTGATTGATTGATTGATTGATTGATTGATTGATTGTACTGCATACAAGGCCAGGAAGGCGACAAAGTTATGCACACAGTAGAATTCCTGGGAGCTAACAGTCACTGGTCCATTTGTTGCACTGGTGCACCACAAGAGCATGAACTAGCTTCACACCTGCAGCATTCTCAGAGGAAGTCAGTTCATCCAGACTTTCCTCCACCACTCCTCTGCTGATTGTCTCCAAGCAGATCCAGCACTGGTTCCAACTCTCTGTGCAGAATGCAGCTAGCAGTTTCCCACCACTGAAATGGCAATACCTTTCTATCTACTCACAAACAATGCTTTCAAACTACTTAGGAGGACAGGAGTTGGGGACAAGAGATGCGAGCTCACCCTGATCTGCGGAACTGGACTCAAACCACCAGAGTGCTAGAAATTGCCCAGCATATCCAAAGTTATTAAGCCTTGTACGCCTTGTACTAGGCCATCCCTAGTAAGGCTGAAGTTGGTATACTAACTGAAGATCGGTAAAGACTTCCCTGGCTGTAGATAAAAATGCTCCTTCAAAAGAAATGAACATCATCAACAGCAGCTTCATCTAGAATAGGTTGTTTCTGGTTATCTTTTTTAAAAACCTACCAACAATTTTTTCATACTGTGTAAATTAAATCTTAAGTGTTTTTAAGCACATCTTCACCTTCCCTGTATTTGTTTTATATAAGCATTCAAAGATATCTCTCTGGCAGCAGTTGAGACTAGAAATGAATAATCAAGGAATACATTTCTCTCAGCCATAATTACTAAGCAGTATTGGGGAAAGAAAGTTAAGGTGATGGAAAGAATTCCAAATAGTACTTGCTTTCAAATGTATACCTTATGTCAGATCTGGGCATTTTACTGGACCACATCTGGCTCTTTGGCTGTCCTTGTCCAGCCTGCATGAAGTCAATCGGAAATTAGAAATCAAATGTAAATAAGTATGCCATGCACACAATACAATATAACTGCATTACTTCTATTTGAAGGCAACTGCTATTTTTTTTTCAGTTTACGTTATGTGCGTGCATGTGTACACACCTTCACAGTACTATTGGTTCAGTCCTCTACAACAGACCCAGTTCCTCATATGGCCCCTTGGGGGATATTACTTGCTTACTCCTTCCTTATACAATTCAAAGTAATTGGCTCTTGTTTGTTTTCTTGCAAATTGATGGTTAGTGGAAAAGAAGTTGTCTAGAGAAAACAGACAATCAGCCTGTTGCTGGTTACTCTTTGCACACTGGCTGCTAGCCTTCTTACCAATGGGAAAATCCACTTTCAGAAGTTCTCAACACGTTTACAGCTTCCTTGCAATGAGTTGTAAGACTGATTGTGTTCAGTTTCTTAATATAATATATTATATTATTATATTATATTGTACTTTTAAAAATGTACACTATATTTCTTTTAGAATTCTTGTTACAGTAAATAAACACAAGATTATTTCTGTCTATTTTGTTCCAATTTCTTTTAAAGAAGGTCCATGGATAAATTGTTGCCCTCAATTGTTGTTCCAGATATCCTCCTTCTAGGTCTTCATGCTAATTGTAAAAGTATTCAAAAATATATATTTTGAAAAGGATAGCTCACTGCTGAACACTCCAATAATTTTTATTTTCAATATTTTGTGCATCTACAGATCATTACCTTTTTAGGCATTAGTTTGAAACATCTCTTTGTCATTTCCTCTTGTTTCTCTTTTTTGTTGTTTGCCTCATGTTGCTTACCTTTTATTTCTGTCCTTAAAAGGATAATGAAGTTTAAATGATCACATAATATACTAATCAGATTAAAGTTCAGCTCATCAGGCTGTTAACAAATAAATATATAGTTCAATCTAATTGTTTCCACATTTTCTTTTCTTAAAAAAGAGAAATCACATTAAAAGTGTTTCTTTTTTAGGTCTAGCTGCATGGAAAGTAAAACAGCATAATCCCATAAATGTGGGTTCAGAATTTCATTTTGTAGTAATTTTGCACAGGGAGACTTCATTTAGCTATTCAGCATACTGAGACACCCCTTGAAATATGTGTAGTCATAAAAGTCCCCTGTCCAAAAGAAATTTGCAAAGGGATCAAAAGATTATACTAATATCTTAATTAAATACAGAGAGCAAAATAATTTATTGCAGCTTTTAAAAGAGTCTAAGTTACTAATACTGGCCCAGCGTTGTTGCCTATTTTTTTCTTCTTCTGTCTGCTACTTGCTGGAATGATCATACAAAACATGCAGCTACTTATCTGCAAGTAGACGGACCTCTTTGTAGGAGGTTAGCAAGTTATTTGTGTGCTAGATGTGTGGTCAGCTTTCATGATAATGATGATAATAAGAGAGTGTGTGTATATTTGCATGTCTTAGTGTCAATTAGTGGTAACAAGAATACATACACATTACACAATGACACCAAGTATTGGTAATTTAACGAAGAGAGAAAAATTGTTTGTTAAAACCAATACAAATGATCATCCTATGTATTCCAAGGCAAATTCCCATTAATAGCATCTAATAATGCTCACTCTAATTATTGTTTTACTCATCAAGCCTTTTATGTGTTTACTTATTTTCTAGTATAATGATTGCCATATTAGGAAAGAGAAATTTAATTGGAAGAAATCTAGCAAAACAGGAAACTTGAGGTGGGAGGTTTAGAATTCCCTACATGTGTATATTCATCTTAAAAATCAATAAAGCACAAACATGTCTAATTACTGCAAAATATTCTGCTAAATCTGAAGTCAAATTAGATTTTGTTTAAGTATCAAATGGAAACTTTAATGTCTGCCAAAATCAATATGTTACCCATGGGTCCAGAGAAATTTCACTTACATGCTTCATCATATATTATAATGAAGGTATCTAATAACATTAACATCGTCCTGAATGCATTTCCTCTATAATTTACTCCCATCTTCCCTATACCAAAGAGATCTAGATATAATTGAAGTGATATAATGTACAGCCACTTTTCCGAAGTGCTACTCTGAATATGGGCAGTGGTAAACATCAGCGTAAAATATTTTAATGCACTAATTATACACTCATAACGAACCTTTAGAACATGTTTGTTTTTCAAAAGAAATTAGAAATATTACTGTTAGGAATAAAGAATCTGTACCTATTTTTCCCTAAAGATTGAAATGTTGAATTAACTAAATTAAATGTTGAATTAAATGTGAGGGTGTTTTTTTTCTAGGAAAGGTACCCTGATTACTATGTGATTTTACCATGATCTATAGCAATCTAAAGCATGTGGTGGCCTAGTGATGAAGACACTCACCTTCTGCTCAGGAGGTCGAAAGTTCAATTCTAGGTAGTAGCAGCTGTTTATTTCCTAGTGCACAAAGAACAAATATCTGCTACAAACTCCACATGGCATCAGGAAGGTCATCTGGCTAATAAAGGCTCAGCTCCATTCAGTTGCCCTGAATTAACAGAATACAGGGTCATAAAAGGGAATGGTTTTTTAAAAAATCTAAAGCACTGAAAATTGTATTGTGGTTGTAAGTATGGTGTCTGGGAATTCTGAGAGTTTTTGTCTCTACACATACCAGGTTACAGAAAGCTGAACTGTATTCTTACTACATAGATGAATGCACAAAAAATTGATGCAAGGAGACTCTGTCATCATCCTAAAGTGAGGTAGGTATAAGCAAGGACATATTTTAACATGATACAATAAAATGCCCTTAAGGATTATATTAATGTTGTACTTTTTTCCCTTTAAGATACTAGTAATGGACAAAGAAATTGCCTCATGTGTTATGTGTGCATATTTTCCTAAAATATAATAAAAGAGAAGGCATTTGAAATTTTTGGAAAGAAGAAGGGACTTTCTGCTTGCACAAAAATAAGTATGATCAATGGTTGCATGTGCATATCCTGTCTTTCTACTGCTATTCAGCTCCCCTACCTTCCACCATTTCAACTTAATTCCATGAAAAGATATGATGAGTATCTTCTCCTCCTCCTCTTCCTCCTCCTAATACCTTCAATAATTGTGCTATTTGTTCTATTATGCAAGAGTCCTGTTCTTGAGAAATTGTTAGAGAATTTCTTATTCTCTAGACACCCCCACCCCTGAAGGATTACTGGTACATGCAGTTTCTCTGTACCCAAATATTATTGAGAAATTCAAAAGGCTATTTATAATAAATTGCAGAACTATTTTAAAGATCCGGTTGTTCTTCTCGCTCCCCAGGTATTGACCCTTGAATATAGTGAGACTACTATATTTCAGAAAATACATAGACTTTGCAATATGTTATTCTCCTTATGTAAACTGACAACATATACATCATAGACAAATTCCTTGTGTGTCCAATCACACTTGGCCAATAAAGAATCCTATCCTATCCTATATGGCTGGATAGTCAAATATGACTATTTGTAGTCTCCAAATAGGTAAGATCACCTAGCTTCATGTCAACTTTCTCCACCTCTATCTAACAGAATGAAAATATGTGATCGGCAGATGATATTTCCACCACCTGTTGAACATAGGCAATAGGAATGGAGAAAGCAGACTTTTCTACACCAGATATGAACATACTTCATTCTACTGGATACAATCTATAAGAAAGTCAATTAAACCTGACAATGAAGATAGCAAAAACTATGCAACATTAGGTTCACAGATAGGAGAGGACCTTAGTTAAACTATGGTGAAAAGGCTTCAGTGAAGAAACAAAAAGAACATTCATTTAATTACTGTATATTTTTCAGGAACTTTATACCACAATGGAAATTTATGAGAGAAAATACTAAAACATTTCATAGATAAACTAAAAATAGTTTTTAAATAAAATAATGAGGAAAATAAACATAGGAAAGCTGATATCTCAATGATCTATGGACAATTCTTGAATGTGGCTTTGATTTAGTCTTTCAGAATCCCAGTAATGAATAATATAGTTACAACGTGATTGCATTAGACTGGACAGAAATGTCTGAAATACAGTGTGTAGTCAACTAATTTCAGTTTAAGCAAGGAGTTTCTTGGCCAGAGGGTTGAACCCTGTGGTTAATATTCTTTTTGCCATTTTGGTGGGCATCAATCATGTTCTTATAGCAGTGGGCAAAGAAGCTGAGAATTGTACAGTAGGTCAATTTCAAACAAAACAGAAAGCAGACTTATAGTGACTGTGAAACATATTCTGTATTTGAATTTAATTGTATTTTTAACATTCCTAATGTTGTAGCACTGTTTCTAACATTCTGATACATATGGCAGTAGTAAATTCTTACTCACAGAAATGGGACCAGGAGATTTAGAGGACTGAAAAATTACATGAACTTCCCCTTCTTATTTTTACTCCTACTGTTTGCCATATGTTCAGAGATGCCGAGGAGGCAATTCTCATCAATCAAGAATCACAAAAGCAGCAGGATAAAATCAAGTAGCCAGTGAGATTTGGCAACGTCCTAAATTAAAGTAAGCATATAAACCAGGGTATGCTCTACTGTATGTGATAGAATAATCTGATTTGCTAAGCAAAAGGTATTAGGAATCCAAATACTTCTTTAGATAATACTTCTTGCTTTCAATTGGAACAGAGCAATGTTTTCATTCCATTTCTTAGTACTTTTAAAATATTGAAAGGATATTATTTTAGGATTTTTTTTTCTTATGAGAGTCATGTCATATTTTTCATCTTAATTCTACTTAATATTCCTGTTTACTGAAATATGCTTTCTTAAGAAAGATTAACAATCTTGTTCATATCACAGCAAAAAACTTTTAAAGGATACTAAGCTCACAAAGCTCACGTTCTAATTACTTTCAGAGATAACTCACTAACTACTTTTAAAGTATTAGAGAGTTTTGGAATGATAGGTTTAAAAACACCAGGTGAATCTGCTTTCAGTCTTGAATGAAAGAGAATTTTAAATAGAAGCTTAAGAATTTAGAGAATTAGAAATAAATAACAAAAATAAATAAATAAATAAATAAATAAATAAATAAATAAATAAATAAATAAATAAATAAGAATTTGATCTTAGAAAGTTATAAATGACTAAGGGTCCAGATAAAATTAGAGTATTGAAGTTTTAACAAAAGACATTTTCTGCATTTATGTGATCTAAAGCAGGGAAGAAAATATGGCTTAGTTGAATGACAGTACTACATTTCCAAGAATTAAGTTAATCAATATTTCAATTCAGGCATCATGTTATCTACAGACCTTATCACATGACCCTATTTTGCATGGATGTCTTCAGAACAGAAGCCTTTGTGTTTGCCGTTATATATATCTTGACTTCTCTGTGATCCAGGATTCTGCATTATCTGAGTTCTGGTTCACATGGAAGCCAGGGAAATGCTGAGATCATAGGAGACCAATGCTATATGAACAACATTAGTGGGGACAGGTATTCATAGTATTTACAAGGTGAAAACTTTAGATAACAGAATAGGTAAAGAAAAACGTTAGATATTTAGGTCTAGACAAAAAACTTAGATAGGTGGGCTATTTATTCTCTGCTTGTAACCTCCAGAGGATGTTATAGTCATTCCTGCATGCTTTCTGAAGTTTTGCCTTTAAGTGACACATAACTGATAAGATGCACAAAAAAGACCTTTGGAAACATCCACAAGATGCCCAGGCAATTAACTATAAATGCCTAACAGAAGTCTTCCAACAACACACTTCACCAACCATTATGCTAAATAGTTGATGTGCATTGGATTAGATACTGGCATGTGTTGCGGCTGGATTTTTTTCTGTCTCTGCTGCCAATGAACAAAGCAATTCAGTCCAAACTGGATTCCTGGAAGCTTCAATATTTTGCCCTTTTTGCTTTTAGCTCAATGATGAAGTCATTCAAATCACTGTGATAAACTCAGGGTATTGGGGTGTTTTCCTCAACACTCCCTGATAGACAAGATTCCTAAGAAAATTCATTTCACTGTCCACCAGAGTTTCCTTCTGCTTTATACAAAATGAATCTGCTTTTGAAGATAAAAATGAGGAGAGCTGAAAGAAGGAATCCAGTGAAGATGAAAGTGGAGTTGCAGGAGCATAAAGTTCAGACAGGATTGATTTTCAATGATTGAATGTTTTCTTTTGCTTTGGTTGTGTTGTCGCTCAAGTCTGGTAATCTTTAAAGGGGTACACAAGAAGTGTATTTTTGTGAAAGGATGATTCTATATTATGCCAGAGGTCAAACTAAACATCTTTTTTTAAAGAGAGATTGAACTAAAGTATAAAAACTTCGGGATATAAGGAGAAAAAAAATGAATAGTCTGTGAGAAATAATGATTAGAGTTTGAAGGTTTCACTGTATGTATTGCCATAATTCCATCTCTGAACCAAGTCACCATTTGATAGAGATATGCACTGTTGCTAATAATTGCCTTTATATTGTTGTCTTATATTTAAAAGGAGTATGCACAAGTTATTAGTCAGTAAAAAAATATTTAATGAATTGCACATCATACAATTCATGTCCTGACTCCTCACAAGGCAAGAAGACCATAAGTTGTTTTGGATCTGATAAAAGTTCATGAGATTCAGCATTCTGCTTCCATTCTGCAGAACCTCAGAGCAGGAGATCAGTTCAACAATTCCATACCAATTTCACAACAGTTTCTACTGAAAAGTTTACTGTCTGATATGCAAGTGATGCATAGCAATCATTCCAGATTTCTTTTTTCATTTCCCAGTCTACTTTTTACATGCTTTAAACCTGGTAAAGGTGGCCATGAGTCAAGCCCAATCCAACTTGGGCACAATCATATAGGTTGTTGGCAGGAATTTGGAAGTAGCTTGTCATTGCCATATTCTGGGTTGGGTTTTTTTTTTTCAATTTCCCAGTCTAGTCACAGCTCTGGGATTTCCTGGCATAATCAACCAAGTCCAATCTGTTTAGCTTCCACATCCAATCAGTGGTAGCCAGGTACTGTCACTTCTTACTCCCTGGCAAGCATGTATAGGCTGGATGTGTTTCACTTCTCCCCACTCCCACAACCAAAAACCAGCTGTCTATAGTTTAATACTGAATCATATTGATTTTATTGATACCAATTTTCCCAGGATCATCCTTATTTCCATATACACTGTTTCCTCTCCCCTCATAACTCTCAGGAGACCTCAAGTGAAGCTGACTCCTCCTCCTGCTGCTCTTTGACTATCCTCAGAGTTGCATGTTACTTTACTTGGGGAGGAAGAAAAAGGGAGCCATGATCCATAAGGAAAACTGCACCCTTGTTCCCCATCCTGGCATGTCCTCAAGGGCTCCCTCACTTTGGGAGGAAGAACATTTACTTATCAGCTACTGGCACCCTCCATCCAGCCATAACTCACATGACATTCAAGTCTTTTCTTCATCCTTCTGTTGCCCACTGCCATTAAAAAAAATCAAATTTTGGTTCAGTTCCAACTGTCACTCATCTGCCAGACTTTGCTATCAGCTAACTGGGTGCAGAAGCCAGAAGGAGTTAGAAAAGAAGATAGTCTATGCCCTTGATGGCAAACCTATGGCACATGTGCCTGAAGTGGCACAGAGAGCCATGTTGCCTGGCACATGTGGCGGCACCTGTTCCTCTTCTGGGTTTCTGGTGTGCATGCATGCGCGACAATCTGCTGGCCTTTGTGCTTGTGTCCAAGCTGATCTTCCATTTTCTGGGCCCACGCGAAATGCTCCCTTTTTGGCACTTGGTGCCAAAAAGGTTCACCATCACTGGTCTATGCCCTTTCCATCTTGTCTTGCACCATGCACCATGGGTTTTGGAGAAGTGTGTCAGACCAAAATTTCATGAAATGGCCACAACTTTGCCAAAGTTCAATCTCAGGGGAGACATGGGTCCATGATTTTGCATGCATTTTGTAAGTTAACCCATTTGTAGTGTGTTGATTCAAAATGTGTTGCCTTGTGAATTTCACCCAGCTTGAAGGTTACAAACAGACATTACATGTGAGTTTTAGTAGTATATAGATATGGTAGGCTTTAAAGTAAGAAGAGAATCTTCAGTCTCTCTTACCACTGAGAATATTCACTGTTGTTCACATTCAACTTTCACTCTCCCAGGGTAAGATTGAAAGAGAAATCTATCCTAATTAAGAAGGGTCTTAGATAACTCAGAATGCAGTAGTTACATTCAAACCACTCAAACATAGCTCCTCTTCAGATCTTCCACCTGAATAGGTGGTGTGAAAGGATCAAGGCACTTCTCATCCATTAGAGACATGTGAATGCCTAGACAAGACTAAGTTGTTCTCATTCAAAGTTCTAGACAGCTACTCCCTCCTTTATAACATTGCCTTATCATTACGATTCATCCCAATTAGCTATCTCATTCCCACCCATCAAAATTGTATGGACCCTGTACCTGCTCTACCTTTATTGATTTGTTGTTATTTTTAGGGGGTTTTTTTGTTTGTTTGTTTGGGTAGAGTCCTTTTCTTAAGCGTTTTTCTGTCCTAAAGATTTTAGAATGTTGTACTTTGCAAATTTTAGAACTTCCCAGAGCCTGTTAATACTTTCTTCTTGTGTTTTGCATACAGATAGTGTTATTTACTATACACTTACAGGACTGCCACAATAATTCCGAATGTTTTACATGAAGATGATATCATAGATATATTTAAGTATGCACACTGAAATATATTTAATGTTTATTGAACTTATATGTGTCAATTATCATTTTTTATGAAAAAGGTTCACCTGGAAGCTCTGAAAAGATACTACATTTGAGTGGCTTAAATGTAACCACGGCATTCTCAGCAATTTGGGATTTATGAGGGCATAGATTTCCTATTTATCCAATCCCCTAAAAAACATATTCCCCCCCCCTTGAAAGGTGTATCACAATACTGTGACACTTTGTTCCTCTCCTTATCAAGTATCAGTCAATCAATAAATCAATAAAGAAGAATGTTTGTGGTTCAGAATTGAAATGAGTTGAAATTGGTGTTCTCTGAGCTTGCTTGTTTTCTTGCAGATGTTTCATTACCCAGACTAGGTAACATCATCAGTGCTAGTGATGCTGTTACCTTGTTTGGGTAATGAAATGTCTGCAAGAAAACAAGCAAGCTCAGACAACATCAAGGATCCTTCAGTTAATAACTCTGATGGCTGACTCAGAAGCAGGACAGCTAGCTCCCTTTATAGCTTCAAATTCTTGGAAAGACTTCTAGAGGCATGATTTAGATTTAGAGTTAAAGTCTAGAGACTTTAACTTTCCTTCAAATTAGCTTGATCCAAATTACATTGATCTTTCTTATTAGACCCTTTCACTTGTTCACCATGAGTAAAGCCCATATGTAGGGAAAATCAGCACCTAAGGGAATCTACTGTAGTTAGTTACCTGATATGCCAGTTTTTCTATTTTCATGGAATGTATAAAAATAATGGCAGCATTATGTTGATGCTTACTTCACTGCAAAAGCCTGAATGGCATCAGTCACTTGTTTGGCTAGCACATTGGACACAACTATGTAGGAGAGTTCTCAGCCATTGCTTTCTACTGTATATATTCAGAATCCCAAGTTCTGAAAGCTTGGCTCACAAATGGTTCATGTCTCTGTATCAGGGATTTACTCAAGGAAAATAACAAGTTGATATATGATCAACATACATTAAGTCTATAAAATTTACAGTGGGTTTATGATAATGCAGCACAAATAATATATAAATAAAAAGGAGAAAGATGCAGAAGCCATAAAGAGTGGTGAAGTGCCAACTACTGAAACTGAAGACAGCGCAGTACATTTGGGACCACTGAGTTTTTTCTCTAGGAGCAATATTGAACTTTCAAATTCTGTGAAATGGCTGGAGTTTTTTACATAAATTCTAGTTTCATGTGGCAGGTCAACAGCTACTTCTGTAGCAGCAGTTTCAGCTATTTGTCAAAACTTGAAAGCTTAAATTCTCTTCTGAAGAAAGAACTCAGTGCTCCAAATTAGTTGCAACAAATCCTAGTAGCTAGCATTTTTGTGAAAGAGTTTTTATTTTATTTTTAATTCTTTGCAACGATCTTCCAAGCTACATTTAAAAGTTACGATGTTTTCACCCTAAATCTTATAGGATATTTCTTCATCATATAGAATAAGATTTTCTAGAAAAGCACAGGTTGTGAATATTCCCTTTTAAAGGAGCTAGTACAATGAAGTCCACGAGGCAAGAAATGTCTTCTGGTGCCCAAGAAATAAGCAGAACACACATAATTCCAGCACTATGAATAAGAAATAGGAATTCGCTTTAGAAGTCCTGCTTCTGCTTTTACAACCAGCAGCATAAAAGCCAGAGATGTGTGGCAAGCTGATTTTGATTGAGGCGGGTGATTACCAAAACAATCTAGTGTCTGCTAATCAGGTGACCTCCAGAAACATTGGACCATAATTTCTAGAATTCCCAGCTATGCAGCCACACCAATATGATTTTGCCATTATCGCCAAAATAATAAAAGAGGCGTCAAGCTTCACCACATTGGAAAATGCAAGTGGCATCATAATATTGCTTTTCTGTCTCTGCGGATGCTGTCTCTCCTGCAGATGCAGTTGCAGGTATGGGGAGGGGGTGCAATTGCTTTGTTAAAGGCAGAATTAGGCTGAAAAAGTTTTAGAAGGAAGTTGCTGTTCAGGTGGCAGAGGTAGAATAGCTTTACCAATGCTTTAGGCAACTTCACAGTGAAATGAACTTTACAGTCTACCAGGTATAGCTCCGAATAGACCTTAGGTAGTGCTGCAGGGTACTGTCTCATTTGACACTTCTCTAATTTAATAGTGGTCTATCATACACAGCCAACACAGTTCTAGGCTGCATAAATAAAGGGATAGAATCAAGATTATACAAAGTGTTAATACCACTTTATAATGCCTTGGTAAGGCCACACTTAATACTGCATCCAGTTTTGGTCACCACGATGTAAAAAAAGATGTTGAGACTCTAGAAAGAGTGCAGAGAAGAACAACAAATATGACTAGGGGACTGGAGGCTAAAACATATGAAGAACGGTTGCAGAAACTGGGTATGACTAGTTTAATGAAAAGAAGGACTAGGAGTGACATGATACCAGTATTCCAATATCTTAGGGGCTGCCACAAAGAAAAGGGTGTCAAGCTATTCTCCAAAGCACCTGAGGGCAGGACAAGAAGCAGTGGGTGGAAACTAATCAAGGAGAGAAGCAACTTAGAACTAAGAAGAAACTTCCTGACAGTTAGAACAATTAATCAGTGGAACAACTTACCTCCAGAAGTTGTGAATGCTCCAACACTGGAAGTTTTTAAGATGATGTTGGATAACCATTTGTCTGAAGTGATATAGGGTTTCCTGCCTAAGCAGGGGATTGGACTAGAAGACCTCCAAAGTCCCTTCCAACTCTGTTATTCTATTCTGTTCTTGATTCAGTTATAAACCTTGACAGCAATCTGAATGGAATGAAATGGAATGGAGTGGAGTGGAATTTAATGGAATGGAATGGAATAAGAATAGAACGGAACGGAACAGAACAGAACAGAACAGAACAAACAGAGTTTTTTTGGGGGGGACCTTGGAAGTCTTCTAGTCCAACCCCCTGCTCAGGCAGGAAGCCCTATACCATGTCAGACAAATGGTCCAATCTCTTCTGTGTGGGATGGAAAGTCAAAATACTGAAAGATGCTGAGGTATACATTTACAAGACAATATTTTCTGGGAATAAAGATCAATTCTGATTCTGGGTGGGCTTGTGTTCTGGATAGAGATGATGAAAGCCAATTGTATGAAGGAAAAGATTCATATCCTCTGTAGTTTCTGGAAAAAAGTTCATCATCAGATGGTATGGTAACCCATTACTATAGCATCTTCACTGTATATACTACAGGTAGATGCTGGATCCATTGCCTCAAACTTATGGCCATTTACTTGGATCCAACTTATACCCTGCTGTCATGATTCATGATGCAAAAAGCACAACTTAGTACTCAAACCAGATATAGAGATGCAAATATGTAAAAATGACATTTGTATCATGACTTCAGATTGTGCATACACACCCCTAGTCTTGATTGGCTCCCCTCATTTGGAACTCTCTTGCTACTTTGGTTGACTTCTGGACTTTGCCTTTGCTTCATACCCTGTGGCTATTGTTCAACTTTGTCTCTGCTTTAGTTTTTGACCATTTTTTAACTCGGCTGAAAGAAAATGCAAACTTAGCACGTTCTATCTCTCAAGCACAGGTACTTTTCTGTAGGGATAGGACATTATGATGCAAATTAAAGCCAAGAGTGTCTTTGTGGAAGCCAGATATGAAGTTAGCAAGAATATGCCAATTCTGCTTTTTCCTTATCTTACATGCACAATACATAGGTCTGAGGCATAGGTCACTTGTCTGGGAATAAGTGTTATTGAATGAGGTAGCTTCATTAACCTAGTGACATGCATCCTCTCGGGTTGCAAATGGCTTTTGATGACTCATCATCAGTCTGTGTGCTGAATGATTGAATTGACTTTTTTTTTCTTTTTCTTCTTCTTTCCATCCAAGTGATTAATGCTGTTTTGTGATCTTTGGCTAGCCTGAATATGCAAGGACCCTTCAATAATGAAGAAAAGGAAGTAAATTTCCTTATTAGTATGTGAACATTCAATTTCACTAAACCCAAGTATGGCATGTTTTCACAAAGAGATCCATGCCTTTCATTTCCTTGATCAGAAATGTTGTTTAAGGTGTAGTCATTGTAAATTAGAACTGACACTAAAGGTATCAAAGAGGTGGGTAACTCCTGCCTTCTAGAATCAACCATCAACAGTGAAGAAACGCAGTCAGAAAATAAGTCGCAGAGTGCCACTTGGAAGAGCAGCCACAAGGGCCTTAGAAAAAATTATTCAAATGTTGTCATGTGCCTATGCCTAAAAAATTTATATTCTGATGGTATAATCATGGTCTTTCCTATGACACTCTATGGAAGCAAAATTTGAACTTTAAAGAAGTAGGATTGGAAGAATTATTGATGATTTTCAATTTTGGTGTAGGAAAAGAATTCAGAGAATGGAAATGGAAATGGAAAAGAATAGAATAGAATAGAATAGAATAGAATAGAATAGAATAGAATAGAATAGAATAGGGTAGGGTAGGGTAGGGTAG
>JANHFM010002167.1:20126-31180 GCA_032468115.1 Grayia smithii
AAAAGACTATGGTATCGTGCTCTGGAAAGAGGTCCTAAAACAGCATCTGGTGTGACTAAAAAGGCCAATTCAAGAGTGGCAATCCCTTCTACACTGAGGGCAAATACATTCCATCCCCTGCCCAGCCCCCAGGTTGTGCTGGTTCAAGATTTCCCAGTCATTAATGTCCATTCTCAAGGCCTTTAGATGCCTCTTGCAGATATCCTTATATCGCAGCTGTGGTCTCCCTCTAAGGCGCTTTCCCTGCACTAATTCTCCATACAGGAGATCTTTCGGAATCCAAGCATCAGCCATTCTCACGACATGCCCAAGCCAGCATAGACGTCGCTGTTTCAATAGTGTATACATGCTAGAAATTCCAGCACGTTCCAAGACTGTGCTATTTGGAACTTTGTCGTGCCAGGTAATGCCAAGGATACGTCGGAGAAAGGTGTTCAACTTTCTCTCCTGCCGTGCGTAAAGGTCTAAGACTCACTCCAGTACAAGAGTGTGTTTAGGACACAGGCTCTATAGACCTGGGTCTTTGTATGTTCCGTCAGCTTCTTATTAAGCCATACTCTCTTTGTAAGTCTGGAGAACATGGTGGCCACTTTACCAATACGTTTATTCAGTTCAGTATCTAAAGAGAGAGTATCGTATATAGTTGGACCGAGGTACACAAAACCATGGATGACCTCTAGTTCTTGTGCAGAGATTGTAATACAGAGAGATAAATCCACGTCCTGATCCATGACTTGTGCCTTTTTCAGGCTGATTGTTAGCCCAAAGTCTTGGCAGGCCTTGCCAAAACAGTCCATAAGTTGTTGAAGATCTTTGGCAATGTGAGCAGTAACGGCAGCATCATCAGCGAAGAGGAAGTCTCATAAACATTTCAGCTGGACTTTAGACTTTGCTCTCAATCTAGAGAGATTAAAGAGTTTTCCGCCTGATTTAGTCCAGAGATAGATACCCTCTGTTGCAGTTCCAAAAGCATGTTTCAGCATGACAGCAAAAAATATCCCCAAAAAAGTTGGCACAAGGACACAGTCCTGCTTCACTCCACTTCAAATGTCAAAGGAATCTGATGTTAAGCCATCAAAAACTACAGTGCCTTTCATTTCCTCAGCTGAGGTGGACATCCAATCTTGGAGAGAATTTTATAAAGGCCATCCCTACTAACCAAGTCAAAAGCCTTCGTAAGATTTATGAAGGCAATGAAAAGTGGCTGTCTTTGTTCTCTGCATTTCTCCTGCAACTGTCTAAGGGAAAATATCATGTCAGTAGTGGACCTATTGGCTTGAAATCCACACTGTGATTCTGGATAGACTCTCTCTGTAAGCACCTGGAGCCTCTTCAGTATGACACAGGCAAGCAGCTTCCCTATGACACTAAGAAGAGAGATGCCGCAGTAGTTGTTACAGTCACCCTTGTTGCCTTTGTTCTTATACAGTGTGACAATATTTGCATCCTTCATGTCTTCTTCTACTCCACCTTCTTTCCAACAAAGACAGAAGATTTCATGCAATTCAGTGGAGATGTTCTCTTTGCAACACTGCAGAACTTCAGCAGGGATGTTATCTTTCCCGGGTGCCTTGCCAGTGGCAAGGGAATCCAAGGCCACATTTAGTTCTTCTAAAGTTGGTTCACTATCAAGCTCCTCCAGGACAGGCAGGCACTCAATGTTCTTTAATGCTTCTTCAGTTACCACATTTTTTCTGGAGTATAACTCAGAGTAATGTTGCACCCAGCATGCCATCTGCTGTGTTCAGTCCTGGATAACCTCACCTGTAGCAGACTTCAGAAGAGCAGATTTCTTCTGTGTTAGACCTAAGGCCTGCTTGTTGCCATCATACATCCCCTTGAGGTTGCCTGTGTCAGCTGCTATCTGGATCCATGAGCAAAGCTGCAACCAATAATCATTAGTACATCTCCTAGTGATCTGTTGAACTTTGCTACAAGCAGCTTGCAGAACCTGTAGGTTGCGCTCACTGGAACAGGCTTTATATGCAATTAGAGCTCTCCTTTTTTCCTCAATGGCTGGCATCAGCTTCTCTGAATGGGCTTCAAACCAATCTGCTGTCTTTCTGGTGTCCTTACCATATATTGACAAAGCATTGTTATAAACAGCATTCCTGAAATATTCCCGTCGTTCAGTTGCATTTGCTTAAGCCAGGCCTGGGAAAGTTTCCTTGAGTGCTCGTGCAAATTCCTCCACTTTGCCCTGATTGCGGGTCTTGTTGATGTCGATTCGTGGTCTTCCTTCCTTCTTCGAGTGATGCAACCTCTTTGTTTGCAATTTTATTCTGCTGCACACCAAGGAGTGGTTATATTGCAATCAGCGCCCTGATAGCTGTGTGTAATTGTAATATTGGGGAGGTTGGAGTGCCTAGTAAGAATCAAGTGAAGCTGGTGCCAATGCTTTGATCTTGGATGTCTCCAAGAGACTGTGTTGAGGCTTTGTTTTAAAGTATGTATTGCTAACGCAAAAACTGTAGTAGCAGCAAAATTCCAACAGGCATTGGCCGTTTTCATTCATCTTCCCAATGCCGAAATGACCTAAATAGGTGGGCCAAGAACTATGATCAGTTTCAAGTCTGGCATTAAAATCACCAAGAATAAACAGTGGTTCTTTCTCAGGGATTTTCTTGATAGTAACAGCCAGATCATCATAAGATTTATCTTTGGATTCTGCTGAAGATGATAGTGTTGGTGCATATGCGCTGATAAGAGTAGCCAGCCCTGCTGATGAGTGGAGCTGCATGGACAGAATTCTTTCACTCCCTGCAGCAGGTGGAATAGTAAGTCCTAGTAAGGTGTTTCTGACCACAAAGCCAACCCCATATTCCCTAGGCTTGTTTGATGGTTTTCCCTGCCAGAAGAATGAGAAATTTCTCTCCTTAATAGATCCCAAATCTGACAGCCTTGTCTCTTGAAGTCTGACAGCCTTGTCTCTATCCATCTGCAGTCTGCTCAACTCCATGTCTATGACAACTGTCTTACATACGTCATCCATTTCTTGTAAATTGTCTGAAAGACGGGGGTCATTGTCTGAACATTCCAAGTGCCCAACTTTAGGGCTAAAGTTTTTTTAAGTGTGTTGCATGGTCCTAAGTTTTCAATCTGCTTGTCGGCTTTGACCCTAAACCTCATGCACCCTGTGAAGTTGGCAGACCGTGGCAGGGCAGCACCTTACTTAAGACTGCCCAGGTTAAGACAGGCGGTAGCTGCCCAATGAGGTACAACCTCTCCCACCATCGAAAGTGGCCCCTGGTGTCACGCTCTATGCCAATCAAGCAAAGACTTATAACCAGTAACTGCCACTTCCCGTGTTGTTTCAAAGCTGTATGCAAAGCTGGAGTGTCCTCTCCAGTGTACAAAGCCTGGGTATATTAATATGGAGGATAGACTGTTACCCAAGCAGCAGGGGCATAAAGCCCACTTTGGCCTTCAAAACCGTTGACTGTCTTCTCCTGTAACCCTGGAAAGGGGCCCTTACGAGGTGCTACCAGCCGGGCCAGCTGGACCAATTTTTTTTTTAGGGAAGTATTACTCCTCCAGCACTCCTCCTCACTCCAGGACTCCTGCTCCAGATTTTGCTTCAAGGTTGACTCCTGAAGCCTTTCCCATAGATGGGTATAGCCACAAGGCAGTGGAGGTTTGAGATTGGAGTTTTGGGTTACCTACATGGGTTACCTTCCAAAGCTAACGGACACCATCTAACCAGTTTTTTTCCCCTACGCACATAACTAACAATGGTTTACCAATCAGTATATTGAGCCATACTTTTCTTAACCAGTTCTTTGCTATGATAAACATTTTGTGCTTCTTCCCTTAAATATGAATGAACACTTCTGCTCATAACCCAACTACCAGTAAACAAATTTAATGTTTACCCCAACCTACAGAATCAAAGATTCACATTGCAAACGTATTATGTGGCATCAACCAGCATATGTCACAAACATTTAAAGAAGGCCTTTGAAAACTGGATAACAGTTTATGTAAAAGTGCAGGAGTAAGTGAATGAGAAATCTTGAAACATGTTCTTAATAGGTACATATGCATATGGAATGATTTCCATCAATTCTAAATCACAGTGCTTTTAAAAAAAAAAATTAATTCACATTTTCTTAACCCACTTTGATATTTAACATCACATCCTTCAAAAGATAGTGAGTTCAAATGCTCTATTTCTACATGTTTAACAACTATATTTTTAATCATTTACTTCTTTGTACTCCACCATTTACAATTAGAACACATTCAGGTTTCTAGAGATCCTTATGAAATACTTCAATGTGCTGGGTTGTTGGTTCATTCCATCCCTTTTATTATTTACACAGTCAAATTTGGCTGGCATCAGCCACTGATCTGGGAAAAAAAACACTTTGCACACCACATAGAAAATTTTAAGTTTTTCATAAATTAGAAAAAAACCCTTTGGCACTGAAGCAAAATAGGAGAAATTGCCATTACCATTAATCCAAAATACACCCAAGGTTTAAACCACATTAGTGCAATTTTTCCCATCTTCCCTCCTTCATTCATGTGAGGTAAGGCAGCTGCTGCTGCACTTGCCACATCTAACTATTTGATCTCCTAATTCTTCACTATGACAACCACATTCTCTAATGTATGCCTGCCCCCAGCATAGCACCAAATGTAAAATGTCAGAAATATAATGGAGGGGATGAAATGTCAAGAAAACTAAATGACAGCCTTGTATTAAAAACACATATTGTTGACAATTCATGGCATACTCTTTTACATTTCAAACATAGATTAAGAACACATGGAGCCAGGCTTGTGATGTTTCATTTCCCACACAGGGGGGCACAAGGGAGAGGGGAAAGAACAGCTCTCTCTTGGAAACACAGCATGAATATGTTATCTAAATCAGCCTCTCTGATTAATGATGCACCCAAGATGGCTACCATCCAGCTGTGCTGCAACTCAGTACTATAGTCACATTGCCCACATCTCATGAATATGTAATTAATTTTAAAAGCCTTACTGTACTAAGACATGCTTTTCTGCTTAGATTGTACCCAAGAGGTGCAGTGACTCTAACTATAAATTGTTGTACAATTAGCTCCATCTGCCTTCTTCGGTTATTAAAGCCACTGACATATTTTTTTTCCTGTGGCTTAAGATGAAACACCACAGAATGGTCCACTTTCACAATAGATAGATAGATAGATAGATAGATAGATAGATAGATAGATAGATAGATAGATAGATAGATAGAAAGAAAGAAAGAATTCTTTATTGTCCAAGTGTGATTCGACACACAAGGAATTTGTCTTTGGTACATATGCTCTCAGTTTGCATAAAAAGAAAAAGAAAAAAATGCATTCATAAAAAGAGCAAGCAAAGGTATAGGCTTTGTTCACCAGTGCAGCACATCCTCAGTTGAACTTTCAGTGGACCATCCACAGTGGTCTAAAGTGGTCTACAACCTCATCATTACAAACAGAAAATAACTTTGTTTCTAGTTTTGATAATAACTCAGCTAGGCTAGAATTGAATCAGGTCAGCTGCTGAACACAGAGGATAAGAAGAAAGAAGTACAGAGCTGATTCTGGAGTGATGCAAAGAACTTGTATTGAAGAACTCAAGAAGTATCATGAGTTTTGTTTTATCTTAACTTGCCTTCAAGTGCCTGAGAATAAGAATGATCAACGTAGTATATATTCATAAAACTTATTTCATTCCACAATGTGATAAAAATAAGGAATCAGAGGAATAAGCATGGACAATTCTCCTAACCACTTTGGAAATCCTAATCCCTGCTCTTTCTGGATCACTTTTGTAGGGATCTGGTAGAGGCTATAATGGAATCACAAAAATCATACTTTCATTGATATGTTAAGCTGCACTTTTTTATTTATATTATGGTAACCAATTCTAACTTGCTTATATACACACATACACAGATTCTATCTATCTATCTACTCACATATCCATATAATATGTTATATAAATATGTAATCTCTGAGTGGTTCACTTCTTTTTCATCTTCTTTAGCAATGATTATCTTTTCCACATTGTCTAAAGTGGTCAACAGCTTGAAAATTCAGCAAAAGGTCCATTTTTCTTAGGAGTTAAACAGAGAGAAAGAGAGGTGGAGATTATTTCCAAGAGATTTGATCTCCTCCCAGACATAGAAGTATATTAAAAATAGTTTTAAAGGCTGTGTTAACATGCAATGACTATAGTCATTGGCTATGTAATATTCTCAGCAAGGCATGGCTTTTGGTGTTGAATAATTGTGTTTTATATAGAACGTAGAAATTGTATTTCTTTCATTCATTTACATTTATAAGGAATATGGGATTATTGCTAAGGTATCAGGCCAACTCAATGTATCTAATCACCTATATTAAGCAACATAAAATATGATCACTAATAATAAATAATAAATAGATTTTTGTGATATAATATCTATTATCCTTCATAGCAATTTTACAGATTAGGATAGGTTTCAGTGATGCTTGAAGTTCTGACCCATTTGAGGCAAATTACTCACCTTGGAGGTACAGTGTTTGGCTTAGGCTGATTGACACATCTTAATGAAAACCACCACTCATTTTATCGTCAGTGATATTGCATATTCCCCTTTTGTACCCATCCAGATTGATAGCTAGCGCTATATTTTGTAGTAAACTTCCTATTTCATTTATCCACAGTGCAAAGAAGCATGCCTTCGGTCTTTCATAATTTTCTCACTATTCAGCTGCTCCAGAATTTATGGAGGGCAAAATTCTGAAAATACTAAACAATCTGCACACACAAAAAGAAACAAAAACAGAGAATAACTCTAGATTTAAAATTTTGCTGGACTCAACAACCTCACTAAATTTTCTTTATTTTTGCCAAGGCATATTGTTCTTTGCAGACATAAAATACTGCTGGTGCTTAAAAGAACATCTTGATCTTCCATGCATAGCTGTTATGTCCTCTTTCATTTCCAGAAGTAATTGTTCCTATTCTACATTAGTGATAGAAAAAAGAAGAAAACCCCCTCTGGTCAAATCTGGACTTCAGAAAGGACAAGTTAGATCCTTGCATGCCTTGTGCAGACACCAGCGGAAGGATGTCCTGGCTAAGGTCAGACTGAGGTTGAGAAGGAGAAGGAGAAGGAGAAGGAGAAGGAGAAGGAGAAGGAGAAGGAGAAGGAGAAGGAGAAGGAGAAGGAGAAGGAGAGGAAGGAGGAGATCACTTAACTTTCTCAAGATCTACAGCTTATTTGGGTACTTATTTGGGCATTAGTACATAAAATTGAACTAATGGTGATCAATTAACTCAAATGTCTTCAGCCTGAGGCTCTTGGATGACATGTAGCTTTCTGGACTCTTAAATTAATCTCTCACAGCCCTCCAAAACCTACTGCAAGATTGGAGTCTCAGCTGAACAATTGTACAGCAGGCTTCGATGAATACAATCCTGGGCAATCTCTCTTAACTTTGGAAACCACTCAGTCTTTGGTCCAATCTTCAGTGTTGATTTCAAAGGAGAATTATGTAACTTGACCCTATCAATACTAGCTATAATACAGAATTATAGTGTGAAGTTCCCCAAAGTTTTAAGGTTGCTATTGCTTTAATATGTAATAGTTATATGCAATATTTTTCTGCAATTTTCTTTTCTAAGCACTTGCTTTAGATTTTTTAAAAATGCAGACAAATATTGGAGCATATTTTATTTTATTTATTTTAGTTCACTACATTTATATAACCATCTATTTCATACATGTGACTTTAAACTGAACACATAATTCAAGCAAAAACAATTTAAACAAAATCATTAAAATGATAAATATAATCAAAAATGTGGGAGAATGTATTCAAAAATCTTATATACAATTCAACCATTTTGCTGGCTCCCTACAGCTTGTTTTGCCACTAAAAGTTATAAGGGGTTTTTGGATGACATTGGTGAGGACTTCTGCATTGTCCTCTGTTTCTTTCCTTGGCTGAATCGGAATCAGAATAGAGCTGGAAGGGACCTTGGAGGTCTTCTAGTCCAGCCCCCTGCTCAAGCAGATTCTATACCATTTCAGACAAGTGACTGTCCAATCTCTCCTTTAAAACTTCCAGTGATGGAGCACCCACAACATCTGATGGTAAGCTGTTCCGGTGGTTAATTGTCGTCACTGTTAGGAAGTTTCTCCTTAATTCCAGGTTGCTTCTATCCTTGATTAGTTTCCATTCATTGTTTCTTGTCCTTCTTCTAGGATCTAGCCCATAAATAATATGTTAAGAGCCCTGCCAGTGCAACATTTCTCCCACAATCTTTCTAGTCACAGACAACATTTAAATAATAATTGGTAATAAGCAAAGTAATATATGTATTAACTGCCAAATAACCATCAGCAGGAACTGAAGATGGAGACCTTACAAGATTGCAGACATATAGTCTTAATTCTGCAAATTATGATCAAGCTAATAAACAAATAATGACTGCAAGCTAAATGAAGTATCGGGAATTAGTGAAATCACATGCCTTTAGTTTAAAGAAATTAGACAAAATACAAATTGAATATTGCTCATGTTAGATACATTAACATTTAAATGACCAAGTAAAATTTATTAACTGCCTTACTTGAGTGCATTAAATATACACATACTTTACAAAATATTTAGATTAATCTGTATTGCTTCTGTTTCTGACTTATTCATCTTTTAGACTTTTGGTAAAATCATCAAATACTCTTTCACTGGGAATCCATTATCGACACATACTGCTTTTCTTTTTCTTAAGCAATACTTACTGCATCCTGGAATTACTCTGAACTGCCATAGGTAATTCTTCAATGATATTATTAATGGAAAGCCAACTAGGTGTGAGGGACCATCTTGTTTAACATAGAATCAATTTGAAATATAGTTTATCAAAGTCTTGCTTTGGGCATCTTAAGATACAGTTATGAAAAAAGCTTTATCAATGCAGATTTGGTATGCAATGCAATTCTTATAAAGGGTAAGGACTTCAGCCAAAATAAAATTTAATCTAAAAATATCCTGAAAATATAATTGGACCTGAAAAGCAAGTAAAAACCAGTGCAGGTTTTGTGTGTGTGTGTTTGTGTATGTGTGTTGCAGTGGGAATGGGTGAGTACATGCCTTTGAGTCAGTTTTGACTTCTGATGACTGCCTTGACTAGTTCCTGCTATTTTCTTGGCAACATTTTCAGAAATGTTTTGCTGCCGCCTTCTTCCTAGGACTAAGAGAGAATGAATGGCAAAAGGTCACCCAGCTGCTTTTGTGACAAAGATGGGACCAGAACTCATACTCTCCCCGTTTCTAGTTTGATGTTTTAGCCATTTAGAACTTATTCATTTTTATTCTTTTTGGCTGTCCCATTTGGAACTGGGAGTCACATTCTGCATTACTTGACACTTCAAATGTGTCTCCATAAGAAAGCACATTATAGTTGTCCAAACGAAATGATCAAATATGTATCGTTGTGGGCAAACACCTACACAACAATTGTTTGTCCATGTGCCCACAAGGATTCCAACATCATTACTGAGATTTGCTAATTATAATGCTAATAACTTTGTCCTTTCAGCAATTAAATTATTTAGAATGAAGGTGTTGAACCTTTTCTGTTTAGTACACAACTTTGAGTCTACAAAAAAGGCTTTAGGAACAATCCAATCAAAATTGATAAGAACTATGCTTCATGTTCCTCATTTTGTACCAAATGCACTTTTTCAGCTGGAACTGCCTATATTTTGTGTAGGACAACATGATAATTTTTGGGATTATTTGCAAGTGATAAAAGAGAAAAAGTATTTATTCCAAATATCAAAGACTAAAGTGGCATCCAAAGATGTTGATGCTTCAGACCATTTTGGTCTGAAATACAAATGAAATAAGTTATAACAACCTTAATATTATATTTAGACAAGATGCAATGAGACTGAAAGCTTTTGATAAAACATGTTGTATACCTTGGCCATTCTGTTTGCCTTCTTCCTTTAAAACAGTCTGTTTTATCAATATTCCCAGCAAATGTCACCAGGGGAGTAGGATTATTTATTTATAGCCAATTTAGTTATAGTTCCTCCTTCAAAGCATAAGTATGTAAACTCATTCTTCACCAAGAATTTTTATAATTTCAGATTTCCTCCCCCACCCTGCACTACCTGTTCTAATAAACATTTTGTGCAAAGATGACTGTACAGGTAGAGGCAATGTGACATCTCCCCAAATTAGTGGAATCAGGGTTGTCTGCCGATTATGATCATAAATGCAAGATGACAGCCATGAAGGCATGACTGAAGTTCTGCTTGCTTAGGTGTGACATAGGTGGAATTTTGATTACACTATTCATGGCTGCCATTTTGATTGCTTTGATCACCCCCTATGGACATCCCTGAGTTGAACAAAGTAGCTTTGGGAAACAAAGATCCACATTGTACATTCCATTATGTGACCTACTGTGGAGTTAGATCATATATAACTTTTTGCTTTATTGGTTTGTTGTGAGCTGTTTAATGCCAGCAATGCCTTTGAGTATATTCTTGTTAAAGGCTAACAGCATATTGTGCCAATGGTATTCAAAGGTGAATACTCACACTTGACTGCATTAGAAACACACTTCATCCAGAAGTACGGAATGTAAAGGTAGTTTTCCGCCACAGCTGAAGGTAAATCCAGAGGAAACTGTTAAGCAGAAAATACAGTACAATAAATTAACATTTCTTAAAAAAAAAAAACTTAACTGAGTGTGTGATTTTATTTAACTTGTTATATAGGAGAAAAGTATAACATTCCGTTTGTCCTTAACTTTCAAAATATAAATTTAATTGACAAAGAAGGTGATGGATGTCCGGATGCCGTACGCACAGTCACTCAAGCACTGGTCATCTCGCGCTTAGACTACTGCAACTCCCTCTACATGGGACTGCCCTTGAGGTGTACCCGGAGGCTCCAGTTAGTTCAGAATGCAGCCACGCAGGTAGTTACGGGGGCTTCCCATTACTCCCGTGTGACACCTCTCCTGCGCAAGCTGCACTGGCTACCGGTAGTTCTCCGGATCCGCTTCAAGGTGCTGGTATTAACCTA
>JANHFM010002167.1:31280-41300 GCA_032468115.1 Grayia smithii
TAACTGGGGGTTCAATTATTGCATTTATTTTTAACTTCTGCTTTTTAGTTATTTATTGTGCTTTTAATCTGTGAGCCTCCCCGAGTCCTTCGGGAGAGGGGGCGGCATATAAATGCAATAAAATAAATAAATAAATGGATTTCCCAAAGTATGCCACTTTATCTTTAAGATCTCCAACACCTTTTGGTTTCCTTAATAACTCTGTTGCTTGCTTCTTCTTTATAAAGTCATTTCTATTCTTATACTGAAGCCACTTGATAAGACATGGGAACAGCAAGGAGTGACACTGGGTTGAACCAAAGGGCAAAGCAGTCCATGCTAACATTAAATCTTAATGTATAAGGCAACAAATTATGTAGGAGTGTATGATGATCCATCTCCCAATAATCTTCTGTCTAGATTCATCCTGATGCAATTCCTATCTCTGTACATTCAGAGCAATAATCTAAAGGAGCTTTCTAAGCACATTTAGTTGGATTACTTAAAAGGCTGGGAATTCTGCATTGTCAACTGAATACAACTAGAATCTTTTTTCAGACCACTGCCCTCAATGCATGATGGATACGTGTGGAAGGGGTGGAGCCAGCATATGGAGGGCCAGTTAGTTCAGGGTAGAACATATCACCCCAGCTTCATACACACTTGGGTCATTACATACATAGGTAGCATATCTGAACATGGCAAATGGCAAATTCAATCACTATCCGTGTTATTGGTTATTCAGTTTTAATTAGACAAAATTGTCTTGCTTAAAATATTTATAGTGGGCTCCACATTAAAATCCAATAGTTCTGGGGACCAATGTAATATTCATGATCATCAATATGAAAGTTGTGAATTAAAATTGAACTTGGTGCTGATAAGGCTCCCTGGACCTTTTGATCTTTTGTTTTAAAAAAGGAGAGCAATAAATCAGTTTAATTGGGATGTAACCATATGTACTTACAACTAATTATAGTAGTATTAACATCAATGAGCCTTGTAATTCTGGATCCATACCATTAAACAATAAATTCAAGTTCTTTATGTTTGTGTCCTTTTCTTAATGAGCCAGGCATAATCTCAATTGTCTCAATTGTTAATAGTATGAGCTCCATAAGGTTGAGTAATATATAAGTAACCTCACTGCAACAACTAGTACATCTCATAAAGTGGCTAACATAGCATGAATGACCATTAAAAATAGTGTACTTTATTAGAAATTGAAGGGGGGGACGTTTTCCATCACTATGTATACCTCTTCCGCTGCACCCATTCTCCCCAGCATCAGTGTTCTCTACATCCTGTTTCACTATGTTATTTTTTCAAAACGTCTTCAAAGCTAAGACCCCAGGCAACACCCACCCAGTATTTTTACTTTACAACAATTCCCATGGGCCAGAGCCCTTCTTGTTTATTAATTGGATCTTATGACTGCTGTTCTCAACTTTTAGGGGTTGATGGGCATAACTGGAACTTTGAGAATTGCCTGATTTACAAAGGGCTATTTGTAATTTCATAACAATTTATGAAACACCAAATTATCAGAATGTTACCACCGATCTTCTATAGCCACTGATTCTGCCAGATATCTTTTTTAATTTAAAAGCAGTTTCTTTCTTTTTTTTTTTAAAGTCTAATATTTAAGAAGAAGAAAAAAGGAAAGGAATTTGGGGGCAAATCAATGACTCCCTTTTAAAAAAATCATATGTGAGAAAGTTGACAAACCCCACAATCAACCCCACAAACCCCAACATTCTTAAAATGACCCTAATTATAGGCTGGAAACAAAAAAAATTGCTACTAAGGGACAGACAGAAGCAATTCAGTACAGTAAGTTATTAGTGTTTCATACTTAACTGTTTAGTCATCAAAAAGGGATTTTGAAAGCTTAATGCTTTTATCTAGCTTCTCACTTAATATAAAAGTAACTGCTATCTGAATTCCATAAAAGCCTATTAGTTTGTATCGACATATAAATTTAGTGAGAGTAGTTACATATAGAGATCTATCAATCCTTATCCCAGCAATCAAGTATATGAAGAAAATGTTCTGTTCCTTCATTAATCTCAAAGGATTACAAGAAGCAGAGGCCATTTTAAGCAATGTCAGTATAAACTATCTGTTAATATTCTGTATTTATTATTTATCAGAAATTTTCTGCATTGTCTATTGATTATACATTTTGACGTTGCTTATTAACCATACTTCCACCAGGTAACTGGACAATTAAAGCTGTGTAAATTATGATTTACATATGATTTTAGTTTAGGCTACTGCTAAATAGCTTCCATGTCTTTAAAAAAAGTCTTCAACTAAAAGTATTCAGCTTTTTCCAAAAGCCCAGAGTTTATATATAAAAGGTTAATAATATATACAGTATATATACTGAACAGACTAAGAGCTTTTATCAATATTTAACATTCAGTGCCATGAGAAATATACCACTGTAGGATATTGGAAAGAACAAATTTCAAACACTGAAAACAATAAATGCCATTTTAAATATTGCATGAATCACAGAAGGAAAATGACCTCTCCATGCTAACAAAAATCTAAATGAATGAAAGGAAGATGAAAGGAAGATTGTTTCCCAATTATTTCTGAGGATTGAATACACAGCACAACTGATCCCGGGAAAAGACAAATGGTATTAAATATATTGGAAATGTTAATTACATTTATGAAACTTTAAATGTACTTTAATATTTAAATTAAATATTCCATACTTCAATACCAAAACATAGTGTAAATTATGATTAACTGAAAACTATTTTAGCTATGTAAGATTTTTAAAACAGTCTAAAAGAGATTAGATGGCTGTGATTTGAACAATATTCATTTCTAAAACCTAGTCATGCTAGTCATTCTCTACAATTATAATATAATGTATATAAAAGAAAGGCCTGTGATAAATATTTGAAAAACAAGACCCCAGCTGTTTACAGTATTTATAGCTCAGTATAGACATATTTTAATAAGTCTAATATGAAGTCTAAGAGTAGGGAAAATCTGCAAAATCAGGTACTGGTGATGATAGCAATAGCACTTAGACTTATATACCGCTTCATAGTGCTTTTACAGCCCTCTCTAAGGGGTTTACAGAGTTAGCATATTGCGTCCAACAATCTGGGTCCTCATTTACCCACCTCGGAAGGATGGAAGGCTGAGTCAACCTTGAGCCGGTGAGATTCGATCTGCTGAACTGTAACTAGCAGTCAGCTGAAGTAGCCTGCAGTACTGCACTCTAACCACTGCGCCACCTTGGCTCTGATGATGGGAATTAGAAATAGAAGCAACAATTTCTAAACAGCTGGGGGGGTTAAAAATGGTCCACAGAATGACTGAAACACCCAAGATTGGTCATAAGAAAGTGATCAGTTTAATGGAAGCAGGAAAGTCTGAATCAACCATCTTGTATAATGATGGACTTGAGTTTGATATTCATTAATTTATTGCAAAAATCCAGAATATTTGGTGCTGCCAATAAATATCATCAAGAACAGACATTGGAGAGATAAAAAAGTGTATAGATGATTTAAGATTAAATCAAATTAGCAAACTAATTTGAAATAATATTCGGTACAGGAGTTTTTATATGATATTGTTTTATTGTAAATCAGTACAAGCTATAAATTTGTCTGCTATAATATTGTATAGCTTACCATGCTTTAAAAAATATTTATTTTAAAAAACATGGATTCAGAACGTTATGGTGCGTTATTAGTTGTTTCCCTTTTACTGAATGTAGATTTAATAAAGTTTTTAAAATTTTGTTTTCCTTTCCATGCATTGCAAAGTGAATAAATTAGACCAAGTTTGTACTGTTCCTTGATGGTATCCTCTGGTCAAGAAATTTTAACTTTGTTGTCATTGCTTTTTTTCAATTCTTGAACTTGCAGAGAGGCATCTGGAGAAGTAAAAAGATGGTGAAGATTCTGAGTGAGCTTTGTGTCATGTCATGCTTTCCAAGTACTCCCTGCATTCTGATGCTCCCGATTTTTCCAAATAATATTATGACAACATTCTCTATAAAAATAATTACTAACTGCATGTTCTGCACATTTTTGATCAAGAAATATGGGTGGAAATGATATGGCAGATCGGAATAAATACCAGAATTGCCATCAATATATTATTGTCCCAGTCATGGTGTCACAATGAATCATCGAATCTTATTTCTTCAGCCCTGCAGTTAAGTTAACGGAAGGAAAGAAAAAGAAGCTGCGAATGATTGATGTGATTTTCAATCTGGTTATCTTTATTCAAATATCTATTAGAAATTAGTCTTTGAGATGGTGTTAAGCTATCAGAAGGGACATGGTGGCTGAGTGGCTAAGATGCTGAGCTTGTCAATTGAAAGGTCTGCAGTTCAGTGGTTCAAATCCCTACTTCTGCATGACGGGGTGAGCTCCTGTTACTTGATCCAGCTTCTGCCAACCTAGCAGTTCAAAAGCATGTAAAAAATGCAAGTAGAAAAATAGGGACCACCTTTGGTGGGAAGGTAACAGCGTTCGGTGTGCCTTGGCATTTAGTCATGCTGGCCACATGACCATGGAGACGTTGTCTGACAGCACTGGCTCTTCAGCTTTGAAATGGAGCATCACCAGGGGTGGGTTCTACTTACTTTTACTACTGGTTCTCTTCATGCACGTGCTTTGTGCATTCACCAAATGCGTGCTCTGCGCATGCACAGTACCTAATCTACCTGAAAAAACTCAAAGCAAGCGCTCTGCACATGCGCAGAGCAGAAAAACGGAGGAAAATGGAGAAAAAAAGTAAGTATGGGCATGCGGATGGGCCCAGCTCCCGGCCATGGAGAACCAGTTCGGTGACATCACACCGTCACCACTACCGGATCACGCAAACTGGGTCGAACCGGGAGCAACCCACCACTGAGCACCACCCCCTAGAGTTGGGAATGACTAGCACATATGTGCGAGGGGAACCTTTACCTTTAAGCTATCAGAACACAGAGCTCATTGGATAATTTTGGTCTAGTTCTGTTCTCCCACATCCACTTACAATCTTTTATAGGACTGTTATTATAGGAAGAACCACCATCACCCCAATAAACTCCAATTTGAATCCTCAGAGGAAAAAAATATAAATGTAATGGTAAATATTTAAATACATAAGATCAGACCTTCAAAGACCATAGTCTTTGAAGGAACAATTCCTGAAAATAATGATCATGCTTTTTCTGTAATACTTTCCTGGGGAATCTCTCCTAATATTATCCTGATTTCTTCATAGAGATTTCCTCACTCCAGACATCCCACCTACATTATCATATAATCTACAAAAAATAGAAATAGGTAATTCAGCTATTACTGCTATGCATTATCATTACCTGAGCATGACTTTTAACTGGTGAGTAATGCCATTTTTAAATTGTCGCAAGGCTATTGGTTGTTTTTTTTACTGCAAATCAACCTGACATAACTATCTCAATGAAACCTCTTGAGATGAAGGCAACACTACACCCTTCACTAAAAGATTATTTCAATCCTTAGCAGAACCTGACAGTAGATAGAACTAACGGTAGTTATAGAATTTACAGAAGTCGAAGTCCCACTTTGGGTACAAGATTGGAAAAACCTGATTATTATTTTACACTATTTTTGCAAAGTATGTCTCATTTTGCTTTTGCTAGAGGTCCTTGGAACTGTAGATATATTTTTATCTATAGTTTTATTCATTTTTATATAAACATCTGTGACTGGATTGAGTACTTTTACTTTTATTATATATTTTAAAGAGTAAAATGAGTTAGAACTGTTTTAAATTATCAATATATTGCATTTGATTAAGTGTTGCACAGTTAATTGTGACCCAACACGCCACAACCATAGAATGGTTAAGCATGAAACTTGACCCAACTAATTCACAGCATAATTTTGAGGATAAAATGCCATTGATCTTAATATTGAGGGGAGGGGCATTTTGCTCATCCTTATAATAGAAGGGATATGTTTATATTTTGGACAGTAATACCCAGTCCTACTTCCTCAGAATCTGGCTTTGCATCTTTTAGCTTTCATTCTCCAGAGCACATTTCTGCTTGCTTGTCTAATCAAATTCTCAAATAAGTGGAAGCTCTCCAATATGAAACCAGCCCAAAGAGAATCAGAAGTTCAGTGAGGACTTCCCTAAAGCCAACTTCCAGACCTGACATGTATCTTCTGCTTCTTAGTTTTCTTCTGCAGCATAACAAAACTAAGAAGTTAGAGAAGGAGCTCGAGAGAAAACAAAATCTCTCCTCATTCATAATCTAGCAAAGCTGGAGCACTTAGAAAGGATAATTATAGAAGCATTCTGCACCATTGCCTTAACGCTCACAGTAGGACTGAAGATGAAAGTGTCTCCCTAATGGGATAACAGACATTTCTGCTGACAAAGACCCTAGTGAGATAACAAACAAACCAGTCCCATATAATTACCAGGCTTGCTTGAATCAAAAATTGCCCCAGACAATTCAATTACCACTCTATATGTTTATGGTTGGAAATGTTTGAAACAAACTGGTATTACAGTATTGTTGCAGGTGCCAGTTTTCAATTTCTTTGGGTCAAAGCCATTCCTGTATAGGCATTGGCCAGACTGCAGGGAGGTGTTAATTAGAAGCAAGATCTATCTGCTCCAAGGAAACTGTTCCTTGCATATGTAATCAAACACCCCACCCGCCCCAATTGCTAGAAACACTGTTCTCACTACATATTTGAAATAAAATGAACATTCTGGTGCACCCAAATAATTGCTCTTTTTCTCACTGGAAAACCTGTAGTTGTGTAATTTTCTGGGCTGGATAGAACTTTGGTAATTTTCACATTAAGCCAGAAGGTAGTTTGAAAAAAATGTGATGTTCCTTACTTCAAAAATCCAGCATGTTTTGAATTGTAAGCAACTCAGAGTCGTTTTTATCAGTCATTGACTGAGATGGGTGGACACAGAAATTGAAAATATAAAATAAATAAATAAAATGTTTCATCTTGCTTGAGGAAACCACAAAGGAAGAAAAGCATGTAACTACAATCAGTGAATAAATCGGTAAGATGTATAATAAATGCAGTATTTTACATTCTGTTTTTCACTGAACTATGGCAAATGTAAGAGGGCAAATCTTCTTACAACCAAGGGTAGACATACAGATAATGTGCACAAAATGGAACGTGTATTTTGTTCCTTGAGCAGAACAAATATTTTGAGGCTCGAAAGTGTGACAATGTGTATGTTTTGGTCTGGGCATGGACTTATGAAACTGAGCTGTTCGGTTCACGCTCAAAATATTTTGCAGAATCTTAACTAAGGTGCATAAAAAAGAAACAACCGAGACCTTCAAGATTGAATCAAATCACATTCCATGGTCAGGCTTTTTTAGCTAGATTGGAAAATTATCCAACAGTATGAAAAACAAAAAGATACAATTTAATCAGTCTCTTGCTTGCCACCCTGATTATTTTGTTACTAGTTTCATCTGGTTTTCTAATCATTTCTAATTTCAAATGAGGCTGCTATTTTGCTCAGCCACATTATAATATGCTTTGTAATTAATAACACTTTATCTCTGCTTCTTGAAATTATGATAGCATCATAAACTATTACAGTAGTTTGCCATAAGTGATGAAGAGGTTCCTGTCCTCAGATCTTTATTTAAAATCCCCATGTTCCCATGCTAGCACTGGAACTGGAACTTCTTTACTGATATATGTTTAAAATGCTATCTGTCCTCTTAAAGCCTAGAGCAATGTATTAATATGATTATAATGATACAGTTTTAAACACACAAATGCATTTGAACCTGCACAAACACACTCTTACGATAAAGCAAAAATTATAATAATCAGCAAATATATGCGAGGGGAACTTTTACCTTATAGTAAAATACCAAATAAACCATGTGGTTTTGAGCTGCAATCAAAATTATTGAAATTTCAGCAGAACTTATATTTCTATAGGATTTCCATATGTACAGATTTCAAGACCCCTTTTCAGCACAGAATGATATTGGAGTGTGTCATCACATTCTTTGACAGGCAATATAAGATCTCTGAATTAGCAAAGAATGGTGCAAGGAACAAGGTTTTCTCTTTTTCTGGCTCAATAGAAATTACAAAGACAGGAATCTGGAGATGGCAAACACACATTCTAGTTTTGCTGCTCTCTGGGTGGAAGCACAATTCACAGCCTCCACCCTGCCATCTAATACAATCTTAAATTACCACTGTTGTAACTATATGATGTAGCCAAACAGCATGATTGTCTAAGTGCTTCTTTCACTTTTAAATCACACTTCAGAAAACTTGTTACTGGAAATAAGAAACATAATCTATTTCTGTATGGAAGGAAATAGTAATAAGATACCTCAGTATTCCGTCCTGGGCCTAGAGGTCTGCAATATTTTTATAAATGACTTAGAATGGAGATAAAAGGGAAGCTCAGCAAATTTACAGATAAATCAAAGATGGCAATTGTTAATACTTCAGAAGAGAGGCTCAGAGTTAAAAAAATGCACTACAGATAGTCTTTGATTTATGATCACAATTGATTCCAAAAATTATGTTGTTAAGTGAATTTTGCCCCATTTTATGACCTTTCCAACCACAGTTGTTAACTGAATCATTGCAGTTGTTAAGTTAGTCACATGTTAAATGAATGTGACTTTGTTTATCAAGACGTCGTAAAAGATGATCACATGACCCTGGGATACTGCAATGGTCATGTATGAATTGATTGCCAAGCATCTGAATTTTAACCATGTGACAATGGGGATGCTGCAGCAATCGTAAGAGTGAAAAATTGTCATCTTATTACTTTTTTCACTGACGTAATTTCAAACAGTCACTAAACAAACTGCTTTAGGTCAAGGACTGCATGTGTCTCTGAGCTTGAATCAGGCCTTTTCCAACAAGTTCAGTTAAATGGCTAGAAATATCGCTAGAAATAATGCACCTGGCTCAGCAGTAGGACCTGAGAGAAATAGATGGATGTCCTGGTAGACCACAGATCAAGCCTGACATAGCAATGTGCTGCAGCTGTCAAAGAGCCAATGCAATCTAAGCTGTATCAACAGACATACTGTATAATATTGACCTCACAGGTAATGAGAGCAGTGCTATATGCTGCAATGGTCAGCACTTGGAATTCTGTGTCAGGTCAGGGTCACCAAACTGCAGGAAAATCTAGAGAAACTGGAAAAAGAGCACAGGAAAAATAGCAAAGATGGTGAGGAATTTGGAGGCTAAATATTATGAAGAACAATTAAAATATCTGTGTATGCTTAGTTTAACAAAGAGAAGGCTAAAGAGATACCTGAAAACTGTTTTCTAATACTTGAACTGCTGTCACAGGGAAGGGAGAGTAGATTTGTTTTCTGTAGTGCCCTAGGGTAGGACGAGAAGCAATTTATGGAAGCTTTAAAAAGTCAAATTTTAATTTCCTGACTGTAAAGAGCTATTAAGCAGTGGAGCGACTTGCCTCCTGGAGATTTTCAAACAAAAGATGGATAGCCGTTTGTTTGAGGTGATCTGAGGATATCTGCCCTGGGGAAAAGAATTAGACTAGAAGACCTTCAAAGTCCCTTACAATCCTATGATTGCATAATTCTATTTGGCTTTAACTCAGAATGAATTAGAATTGTAAGCTTCTAAAACAAGGCTCAGAAATATGGAGAGGAGGCTGCCATTTTAAGCCAAGTCTAGACTCTACTTTCAGCCTCATGGAAGATGAACTTAATTTTCCACAAATCTAATATGCTTCTTTAAAATATGTATAGATCTGCATCAATATATAGCCCATAGTAAAGGTAAAGGTTCCCCACGCACATATGTGCTAGTCATTCCCAACTCTAGGGGGCGGTGCTCATCTCCGTTTCAAAGCTGAAGAGCCAACGCTGTCCAAAGACGTCTACATGGTCATGTGGCCGGCATGACTAAATGCCAAAGGCGCATGGAACGCTGTTTCGTTCCCACCAAAGGTGGTCCCTATTTTTCTACTTGCATTTTTATGTGCTTTCGAACTGCTAGGTTGGCAGAAGCTGGG
>JANHFM010002167.1:68099-88059 GCA_032468115.1 Grayia smithii
GACCAAAAGGACACTTTCATTCAAGTAGAATTCACCTAGAATTAGAGCCTGTCATATTTCGGGAGGGGGGGGGGGGAGATCAATCCATAAATTATAATCAATTTTGGTTGGAGTGATTTCTACTATTTGTTTTTCATGATTTTCACCCATTTTTATTCATTTGTATTAGTGTTAATGGATCATTAAACAGCTCAACCCAGAGTTCTCACTTGAGGCACAAATAATCAGGCTTAAATTATCAAATTTGAGCCTGGACACATTGTCTGAAGATCCAGTTCTCTGGAAAAGACTCTAACACTAGAGAAGGTGGAAGGAAGGAGAAGAGGACAACCCCAGCAAAGTAGATGGATTCAGTTTTTACTGAGTGCACCCTTTGGAGATTTGAAACAGCAAGGTGGGGATAGATTGTCATGGAGAAAAATCTATCTATATGGTTCCTAGGAGTCAAAAAAATAGCACACAATCAATCAACTAGTTTCTAGTTTGTGCCTGGAAATTACTCCAAGTTCTACTTTATAATAAACATGTAACCATAATAAAGTCCTAAACATTTGAGATCAAGTTATTTAGAGCTATCTCTTCCCACACTGGGGGGGGGGGGGGGGCATGCACACATTGCATTTTTGGGGTTCAGGCATGTGGGCACGCATTCACGGAGGCGCACACACACTTTGGGCACTCGGTCTGGAAAAGGTTAGCCATCACTGATATAGAGGTTCTACTCATTGAGAAGATACCAATTTAGTTAAACATCAGGCCATAAACCAGGAGACTGTAACTTCTAGTTCTGCTTTAGGTATGAAGGCAGCTACGTGACCTTGGTGACTTTCACCCAGCCCTAAGGAAAAAGGCAAACCACTTCTGAAAACTTTCCAAGAAAACTTCAAGGACTGATTGAGGTGGCCATCAGAAGACATTGATTTATATCGTATTGTATATCAAACCAAATGAAGTAGGAAAGAGGGAAAAAAACTTTAATATTTCCAAAGGAATTCAAGATACAGTACTGAAGTGATACTATCATTGATGAATCTTAATTAAGTGTGTATGCTTCTCTATACCCAGGGATTATCCCAGTTTGGCTACAATCCAGTTGCATACCCCATTATAATTTCAACAATAATGAAATAGCCTGCTGGCTCCCCTCTTGTTCTCATCTCTTTTTTTAAATCAATTACATATGTTTAACAAGAACAAATGTGTGCACTAGCCATACAAATATGCTCTAAAAGCACACCAACAAATTAAGGACTTCCTTACTTGCTCTTTATGATCTTAAGTAACCTTCAAAAGGCATTTATCTGCCATCAGCTGTTCTCTCTTAAAAAACTGTGATGACAAACTGATTTAGCAAATGCACACACTTAAAATCTGTGTTTACAGAAGGAACGAGTAAATTCATCCCATAGGGTTTGATAAACTATCTTGAAAGCAAACACACAAACACACTCACCATCTTTAGATAACAGTACTTACAATACATACCATAATTATAAATGCTAGATCAGTGTTGGCAAACCTTTTCGGCACCAAGTGCCAAAAAGTCACATAGAAACATCGTGCACGCAAACATGCGCTCATCGGGACCATACTCTGGAAAAGCCAAGCTTCCGGGTTCTAGCGCGCATATGCACCCGACGATCAGCTGGCCGGCGCACATGTGCAGGCCAGTTACCAGCACTGCCACAAGCACGAATGGATTGAGCTCCAGAAAAGCTGAACTTCCATTTCAGGCATGCATGCATACCTGACAATCAGCTGGCCACCACGCATGCTCACACTGGTTTTCAGCACTGCCACGAGCACAAAGGACAGCTGATCATCGCATGCACATGCGTGCCAGAAACCCAGAAGACAAACAGGCAAGGCCATGCGTGCTGGACGACATGGCTTCATGTGCCACTTTGGGTAAGCGTGTCATAGGTTCACCATCACGGTGCTAGATGAAGTTATTTAGTCTTATAGTTCTGCTGAATTAAGGAATATGCTTCTCAAGCACACCTTGCCTTAATATGGTTCAGGACACGCAATTTAAGCTCATCTGGCATCTTTTTGTTACTAGCATTTTTTCACAATTACCAGCAATTTTTATGAAAATTTCCTCAAAATTCCTATCATATATAAAGTGATAACAGTAGAGCACTCAGAATGATGAATCCCCCTCCATATAGTAATCTATCTCTCTGGGTTACTCTTAGTCCAAGTTGAAGCAACAGTATTTTCAACAGTTTGCAAATGCATACAAGCTACCTAGATTGCCTCAGGATGCAATTATACTATGCCGATAGGCATAAATAATTAAACTCATTCCTGATGGAAACAAAGAATAGCAAACTAATTGTATAGAATTTTCTGTGCCAACAATTACCTATCTCTGGACAGAAGGAGCAACTTTCTCTTCACCACTACATTGAGAGTCTAATGGTAATGTAGGCTGATACAGAGAACTGCAACTAACAGGGTGTGTCCTGTTTAAGAGGATCCAAGCAAAAAAAATAATGCTCATAAATCAAGTATAGGAACATGTGACAATACAGTAAGTACAGGTAGTCCTTGACTTACAAGCATTGATTTAGTGACTGTTCAAAATTACAATGGCACTGAAAAAGTGATTTATGACTGATCCTCACACTTATGTACACTGAGAGCTTATGTTTGTATGTACACTGTATGTTTGTATGTAGACTGAGAGCTTATGCACCAGAGACAAATTCCTTGTTTGTCCAATCACACTTGGTTAATAAAGAATTCAATTCTGTTCTGTTCTGTTCCGTTCCATTCTATTCTATTCCCATTCCATTCCTTGCACTTATGATGATCTCTGTAGTATCCCCACTGTCAAATGATCAAAATTTGGTGCTTGGCAACCAACTATGCATTTCTGATGGTTGCAACATCCTGGGGTTATGTATTTGCCATTTGTGACTTTCCCAGCCTGCTTCTGATAAACAAAATCAATGGGGGCAGCTGAAGTCACTTAACAACTGCAGTGATCGGCTTAAACAACCATGGCAAAAAAAAGTCATAACTTCGGGCATGACTCATTTAATAACTGCCTTACTTAGCAACAAAACCCTGATCCCGGTTGGGGTTGTAAAATTTATGCTGTAAGATCTGCATAAAATATACTGAAAGAACTCAGAAATCCAAATGAATGAGATTAAGAAGTCTTGGGCACATGAGTACAAGGCCAAGTTATTATACAAGGAATTTTTCAACAGATTTTTTTTTCCACATATAGTGCTTTTGTAACAGAATCCTCAAGTCCCACTGCAGTTCAGTCAGTATACATTAGCCTTGCTCAGAAAACAGAGTAATCTGAAAACAAGAGCAACTCTTGAATACAGTAGACCATTACTCCCTTGAAATTCTTCCCTGCCATTTGGTAGTTCTGTGGCTTGTAGATTTTTTATATTGTGCTCTGGAGCTTGTGCTAAAGAATCTAAACTTAAGTCTGAGACTTTGGGCTTCTTGAACTTCTTTGATCCCCATGCTGTGGTCTCCATGGTGGCTTCCAGAGCTATTCATCCCCTTCCTCAAAACCAGAGGTCTTCAAACTTGGCAGCTTTAAGATTTGTAGACTTCAACTCACAGAATTCTCCAGCCAGCATAGCTTGAAGACCTCTGCTCAAAACAAATGAGCCAAATGAGACCATGGCAGAAAGCTGAATCTGGTCCAAGCAATAGGTTTTAGACATACAGGTAGTCCTCAAGTTATGACCACAATTGAGCCCAAAATTTATGTTGCTAAGTGAAACATTTGTTAAGTGAGTTTGCCCCATTTTATGACTTTTCTTGCTGCAGTTGTTAAGTGAATCATTGCATTTGTTAAGTTATGGTTGTTAAGTGAATTTGGCTTCCCCATTTATTTTTGCTTGTCAGAAGGTCGCAAAAGGGGATCACATGACCCAGGGACACTGCAACTGTCATAGGTATGAGTCAGTTGCCAGGAGTCTGCATTTTGATTATGTGACCATGTGGATGCTGCAACGGTCGTAAGTGTGAAAAACGGTCATAACTCACTTTTTTCAATGCCATTGGTCACTAAATGAACTGTTGTAAGTTGAGGACTACCTGTACCAACCTATCAAACTGGACATGTTCTTTCCTGCCATGCTTTTCCACTCAGAAAAAAGAAAGACTTGTTAAGAAGACACTGGTTATAGGGAGACTCATGCAAAAGGAGGAAGGAAGTACTTTTTTCTATGTCTAAGGGAGGAGTCCTATACAACAGGGGTGGGTTCTACCTACCTATACTACCGGTTCTCTTCTTGCACGCACGCACATGCGATTTGCCCACATGCGCTTGCTTCGCTCGCGCACGCGCCTAAAGCGCACCACCGCGCATGCACAGAAACTCTTCTTCAGAAAAAATCACAAAAAAAGAGCTCTACGCATGCGCAGAACGCCATTTTTGCGGTTTTTGCGAAAAAAAGGTAAGTTTGGGCGCGCGGGTGGGCCCGGGTCCAGGATGCAGAGAACCGGTTTGGTGACGTCACAGCGTCACCGCTATCTATTCGTGCGAACCGGACCGAACCGGGAGCAACCCACCACTGCTATACAGGTAGTCCTCCATTTATAACTATTTATTTTATGACTATTCAAGGTTACGATGGCACTTGAACAAGTTGTTTGTGACTGTTTTCATAACGGTTGCAGCATCGCCGTGTTCACGTGATCAAAATTCGGATGCTTGGCAACTGGTTCATATTTATGAGGATTGCAGTCTCCCACATTCATGTGATCACATTTTACAACCTTCTGGCAAAGTCAAAGGGGAACCCACATTAAGATAACTTTGTCATTTTTTTTTACTGTGAGCACACTGGCGTACATTAAAAATGAAATTCTGTTGCCTGCTCTCAAGAGAAAGTATATATCTACCCAAACACATTCATAACACACATATACCCATGCAATATACATACATAAATATGTATGCACCCATACATACATACATATATTAATCACTGTCCATTTTGAATACATAGTGGAAAGAGGAAACTTGAGAGTTCACAAGGTTGATGCTATATGGAACAAAACTGTGATTCAATCTAGATGTTCTGCTTCAGATACCACGAAGCCTCCTCCCGGGAGGTAACAAGGAAAACAAGTCATGAAGTGGATGTGTAGCATCCCAGACAATCCTGGGGACTCTGCTCAAGCATCACTTATATGCTATGTCCTGGATAGAAGGAAGTGAACTACCAATTATCTTTTCTGCTCTCCTCACCACTCTCTGCACTGCCTTCCTGTCTGAAGCAGTAATGCGTCCAAACAGGACAGTAATGCAATATGAAAGGATGCTCTTGATCACCTCTCTGAAGAAAGTGGTAAGGACAGGGGAAGGCAGATGAACTTTTCTCATGCGATGCAGAAAATGCAGGTGCTGCTGTGCCCACTTCACCAGTGTCTCACTGTTGAGTGACCAAGCTAGCTTACTCGTTAGCTGCGCACCCAGAAACTTGATGCTGCTAAACACCTCCACAGGTGAATCATTAATATGGAGAGGTGTGTGGCTGTGCCTGCCTTTTCTGAAATTGACAACGATCTCTTTAGTCTTTCCTACATTTAAAATGAGGCTTTTTTTTTGTTACACCAGTTCACTAACCCTCTATCTTACTTAACAACCGTGTTACTAATTTAAAAAGCTGCAATGATTCACTTAACAACTGTGATAAGAAAGTCATACAATGAAAACAAAACTCACTTAACAACTGTCTCACTTAGCAACAGAAATTTTAGACTCTCAATTGTGGTTGCAAGTTGTGCTGTTTCCAAACACCGCCTTTTGTGTTTGCAGAATTTCCCCAAGTTATCTAACAAGGACCATAAGAAGTTACAGGATTTAAGCGATCTTCTTCTTGAACTTGAATTTGCTAAGGAAGACCCACATCTCCCAGGTCTGAGCTACTTAGACACCGCTCATGGTGTTAATCCAGTTGTAGCAAAACTGCCTTACAACCTTCAAGAAAAATGGGCTGCAACAGGTTCTACATATAAAGAGCAGCACCAAGTGTCCTTTCCACCTTTCTCGTTCTTTTGCAAGTTTATTAGAGACATTGCCAAGGCCAAGAATGACCCTAGCTTCTCAATTATCGACTCAACTACCTTTGGTCCTGCGAATACTTGCTGTGAAAACCCTACTTCAAGGCAAGGGGAATTTAGAAACACGGTTTTTGCCAAGAAAACCGAGGTCGTACCTGCTACAAGGACTCCTATGAACAATGCTGATGGTAAGCAAAAAGATCCTGATCACCATTGTCTAATTCATGACAAGCCATACCCACTAAGAAAGTGTCATACATTCAGAGAAAAACCTCTTGAGGAACGCAAGGAGTTATTGAGAAACCATAATATCTGCTTTAGATGTTGTGCCTCTACCGAACACTTCTCAAGAGATTGCAAGACCATGACTTAAGTGCACAGAGTGTGACAGCTACAAGCATGTATCAGCTTTTCACCCAGGTTCCCCCAAAGAAGGTTCAAGGACTGTTTATCACTACAAACCCCCACCAAGTCATGGCGGGGAGAGAGCGGACCAACCTTGCATTTCTGTTTCACCTAAATGTACAGAGGTATGTGGAGAGGGACTCTGTGGCAAGTCCTGCTCTAAAATTGCTCAGACAAGGAGCATGGAGAAAAGCACACTGAACATTTACCCATGAAAGCAAGAGTAAACAACTAGCAACATGAGACATGAGCATACCAAATTGAAGTGAGTGCTTTATGGAAGGCAAACATGGAGAAAGGTTTGGTTCAGTCAATAGTGCAATACTTTTTAAAATTCCTATGATAACAGATTGTATATTGTTTCTAACAATGTAAATACCTCTTAGTGTGTATGTGTGTGGCTATTTGAGAGCAAATGTTGAAAGTATATAGAAAGTTTCATTCTTATGTGCAAGCACACAATTAAATTCCAGTTCATGTTTGCAAAAGGGGTGTGTATGTGTGTATACATATACACACCCATATGTATTGTTATTATTCCATATTTGTAATTGCCAACCAAACTAGGACGATTTTATTAATAATGGTGTATTCTTCTAAAATATCTACATGAATTTTTTTTTAAAAATCATCATATTTCAAGCAAATGCTAAATGTTCAATTTGGGTAAACATGTTGTGTAGTAAATACTTCTTTGAACTGAATGCAATAAAGTTTTAGACAGAGACCCTGTTCAAAGCTAAGGTATTCCCCGCTAATCTCCCATCTAAATTCTAATGAGACCAGTACCTGCGTAGCTCCAGAAAAAGGTTACCATATTTATCCATAAACTTCTGTAATCCAATGTATATTTATCAGTGCTATTATTCTCTTTATTCTATCTGCACTTCAATTTGTTCAGATTTCTTTTATTCCTCTTGTACTTTCTATTCCTTCTGGAAAAAACAAAAATTACTCCTATTTTTCCCTTCTGTTGCTTGCCTGTCTTTTTAATTAACTTAGTATATATAAGATAGTGTGCCTTCTGTTAGCCTATTGCAAGTAATAGACTATTTAGAGGGTTGCAATAATAATATCACTGGAAGCACAAATGACCAAGCTCAAATTATCATACTTCATACATATTGTGTAAAGACCAAATTCTCTGGAGAAGGCTCTGATTCTGGGAAAGGTGGAAGAAAAAGGGAAGACAATCAGAAGCAATGTGGATGGACTCAGTTGAAATGGCAATGGACTCTTGGAAGACTTTAGGGACCAGATTAGGGATAGGTCATCCATGTGAAAATCTATCAATGTAGTTGCTAAGAGTCAACTTGATGGAACATAATAATACATTATTCATTATCCATGGCATCACATCAAAATACAAATACAAGACAAAGCATTATACAGAGCAAAATATAATAAAAGCCAAAGATAGATTAAAGTACAATTCAGATTGCTGTATCACCCCTATAATTTACCCCAATCAGATCCATTTATGCAACTTTCACTTATACTTTTTATTCAGATAAAAGGCGATATTGTTTGTAATAATTGGATTCTGACCAGCCAACGAATATGTTGTCCTAATAGGCCAATAGGCCAATATGTTCATGATCTGCCTTTAATGTACAGTTGGCTTTCATATAGTGTGTTATGTCCTCAATCTCTGGAGCACCTGAAATACATGTACATTAATGATAGGGAACTTGGTTAAACTTTCCATATTTAATTGTTAAATTGTTGAATTTACAGCAACTGCTAAAATCTCGTTCAGATGACTACCCTCCTGAGATATTTGGACCTTCTTATAGTTTGATGTTTTTCAGTTTGAAAGTGCATTTATAATGGCTCATCCATTTCCACATCTCAGTCTTACTGAGGATAGCTATATTTCTTTGAGCTTCTAAGATTCTTTGTACAGAAGTCTTTTCACTTGTTGTCCAGAGATAGTTGAACAAGAGACAAGGAAGCCACAACTCCTAAAAATAATATATACCATATTTTTCAGAGTATAAAAGCTCTGGATTATAAAACGCACCTACCATTTTTGGGGAGGAAAACAAGAAAAAAAAATCTGCCTCCCAGCAATTTGCCTTGTTGCAGCAAACAGCCTGCTTTAGTTTCATTTTCAGCACAGCCTGATTAGCATAAGAAAAAATCTGCCTCTCAGCAATTTGCCTCCTTGCAGCAAATAGCGGAGACCTGCTCAGCAATAGGCAATTGCAATCCCTGTAGCCTGAAACAGCTGGGGAACAGGAGGCCGATCCAACCAGCAATCAACAGCTTGTGCTAATCAGGCTGTGCTGAAGCTGAAATGGGCTGTTTGCTGCTTGCTGCTTGCTGCAAAGAGGTAAATTACTGGGAGGCAGAGGCCAAAGGGTGGGGGCCAGAGTGGGCGAGGCTACATTCAGTGTATAAGACGCACCCACATTTTCACCCTCTTTTAGGGGAGAAAAAGTGTGTCTTATACTCCCAAAAATACAGTAATTTATACAATCCAAGAGACCTCTAACTGAAATTTAGTCTGTTCTATCAAATGCAATTTTGGGAATCTATCCGTTTCCATAAAATCAATTTTCCACAAATAATTCTATTCCATAATTTGCTGAGTATATAAATAATAAATATTTTATTTATAAATATAAATAAAAATATACTGTAGTAGCAAAGAATTACAATGCATGCTGAGTGCCTTAGACGTATGTATTTCAAGATCCTTCATCAGTCCTGGTAAGGCATTGAACTGTAGATGAAATAGCAAAAATGCAAATATGCACCTGTCTTAAACATTTATAAGTATTAATCCTACTTGTCATTAATCCTACCCCAGAATGCACTCTGAAGCAGGTATTCGTGTAAAGGGCTTTGATCAGTGTAAGTATTAAGAATTCAGGAATGAAGGCAAATAGAATTAAGTGGTCCATTTCTAACATACTATTCTCTGGTTAACTACTTCAAAATACTGCATTATGATTTATAAAGGCAGAAAACAATTGCTTCCCTTTGCTGACATATTTAGTAATTAGTTGGTTCTGAAGAAAAGAGTTATCAGTAATGGATTCTAGCTATCTAAACCCAGATTGTTTCTACTAAAATGCATGTTTCACTTACCCGGTTCTCCACTTTGTTGAAGAGAAATCTGGCCTGTATTTTAGTCATGATATGTATTAGACTAACAAGCCTATAATTACTAGGATTCTTTTATTCCCTTTTTTATATATAAGAACTACAGTTGACATCTTCCCCTTAACTGGGATATAACAGAGATTGTTTATATGTGTAAATAACTCCACTAAGAGAGGGAGAACATCAGTCAGAGTATCTTTTAAATAGCTTAAACAATAGAAAATCATCCATCACAAGAGGCTTTACTGTTCGTTGGACTTTTCATAATAAATTAAATCTTAGTTTCTAAAACTTGTTGCTGGTGGCATATACCTCCTAGTAAATCACTATTTAGTAACTGTTTCTCAACAGATTTGGAGTAAACAAACTGTGATAATAATTTCCCAAATCCACAGATGAAATTATATAGCAAATGCAGATCTTCATTCTTTCAGAATTCCAGTTACAGACCGCTAAAATTTAGCTAAATTATGACTTCTTGCTGATAGATTAAATCTTGACCAAATTGAAGTAATATAGCTTGTTATTTAATATGTTCCTTATATTCTTTTGTAATAGACAGCATGTTAGTATTGGATATGCTTGCATTCTGGAGTTATTTATAGATAATTGAGAAATCAGTTGTTTAAAAAAATATCAGCAATAGATTGATCTTCCAAATAGCTATGTGAGATTTATTACATTCCCCAATTGTTTTTTAACATGAATGCATTTATTTATTGGGGATTTTCTCATTGGATATTCTCTATGTAATAATACACATCTCTCAGACTATTCTTTTTTAATTGTCAAGCAGTACATAATAAATATTTATTCCCAAAATAGGCTAACCTTGCCAATCAGATACTTAGTACAATGGTTAGGATGTTTCTTCTCCCTTATGAGATGTGGATGAAGATGCAATAAACAGAAGAATTTCTTGTCATTTAGGAATGATAGTGAGAGGTTGTTGAATTGGAGTATCTCAGGACACACCTTGGAATATTTCATATGCGTTTAGTTGCCTTTAGAGAATTAGTTGGACTGTTAGAGTGCACCTACGCCATGTACCATTTATGCATCCATGATTAATTATAAATGTTGTTAACTATCAACAAGATTTCATTGAGCTCCCTTCAAACGAAATAAAAACTGGAGTAACTGCAGTAATTGCAAGGTATGCACTCTTCACTATTTAAGGCATTCAGCTGCTTTAACAATTACTATTATGCATTCTCAGTTTTTCAGGTTTGGGTAGAAATTGCATTAAAAACCAATTTCTGGTAGAGATGCTACAATTTCTATCACAGAGCAGAAATTATTAAGACATTGTCCTGTTTTGCCCCCTTGGTAGATTATTACAGGAATATACATTAACAGCCTCATAACTATACAAACTGAATCTGCTGAGAATTCTGGTTGATTTTTCCCCTTTCTTTTGTTCTTTTCATGAGCACTATATAGATTGGTGACACTGTCAGATTCTTTTTATTTTTGCTATTATTAAAGCGGTGGGGTCAATCATCTAAAAGCTGTCTGCTTGGCAAATAACTACAAGGTTGTATTTTTCTGACATTTGAGAAGAAAGGTAGAATTGTTCAAACCACAATCAGTTTGTCAGCCTGACGGCTTATTACCACAAATGCTTTTGAAACTGATAGGCTTGAGAATTTCATTTAATAAAAAGAAACTGTGCATGTGCCCCACTCCAGGAAGGAAGGAATCAGCTAAGGAATCAGCAACACTAACTAATGTAATTTACTCCTATGCAAATACTTATACCATGAAAGGAAGGGCAGTCCAGAAATTAGATTGATCTCCAGTAAACATACTGAAACTTATGCTATGTATATGACCACCTGTGATTTAAGTGTTTACTTCAGGCTTTCTGGATCTGAAGCTGAGCCCTTTACATCCTAAAATATGCATCTTAAAGAGTATCTTTCACATTGCACCATAACGACAATCATTGTGTTTTTAAATTATAAAACTCATGTCAAATCCAAATGCATGTCTTTTAAAGTATGCTTTCAGGTAAGACAAGTTGACTGATTAAATAATTGAACTGAATGAGTCCAAGAAATTGAACACCTACAGCTTTCTAATTTCATCTACACAACAACCTTTCAAGTCTATCATCAGAAAAGTGTAACTGCAAAGGATGAAACATTGAAAAGAGAGAGTTTGGAATATGCCATATTAAATTATTGGCAAGATCATTTAAATGATGAACAATATGCTCACTCTGTAACAAGTTGCACATGTGGGTTTAGTGGCTGATCCAGGAAGTTAGTAATGTGCTTTGAAAGTACTATTTATATCTGATATATAAAACTAGTTACACTTTAAACTTAACTTTTATGTTATGTGACTGTCATATGGATTGTTTCACAAAGTAAATGTCCCCCTTCAAAGATTTGCACAGTCCAGTTGTTCATTACAATTCCATTTCAAAAATTAAGAAAAGATTGAGGGAGAATTGCATAAAATTTGTAGTCATTAGCAGGTGGATACCAAACAGAATATAGTTATCACCTGTTGATAGTCTCATATAGTGAAATATATTTTAGTATAAATTGCACTAAATATGTATATTCATTGATTCAATTTCTATAGCCACCCATCTCAATCAACAACTCAGATAAAAAAATACATTACAATAAAAAATTCTAAAACCATTTTAAAACAATAAAAACTTCCAAAATAACTGTACATAGCAGGCAAGATACTTGCCCAGTTAGCAATACAATCAGGAAATGGGACCCTTAACACATTTAGTGCCCAAGCGTCAGGAACACAGCCAGGGTTTAGATCCTTACAAAAGGCTAATGGCGATGGGACATTCTAATATCTAGATGAAGGATGTTCCCTAGAGCACGGGCCACTGAGAAAAAAGCCACGCTTCTATTCTCCATCAGCCAACACTCTTTGGCTGATTTACATAATTCATCAAGTATTTGCACATATTTTAAATATTTATACATAGTTAAATTATATGCAAGGCAATGTTAATTTTGTTCCCTTTATGGATACTGTATTTTCTATTTTGGGATGGTATTCTTGTTGTTCTTTGCATTATTTTTGCCATATCGTAGGATCCACGGTTTAGCATCTCATTCACCATTTTGTCCTGTCTGTAGCATCTCACATCTGCATTTCGAGTGTTGTGTTGTGTTTGATGCATAATGATGTGATAATGAAATCTCGCTGACAGAATCTGATGCCTACCCTCCTGTCTCATCCAAGCTTTGGACTGGCAATGGCAGTATTATTATGTGATGGTATTAAGAATATTTTATTTCTACATATGTTTATATAGGATTTGTTTCCATTTAGATACAACCAAATACTGTGTTTCCCTGAAAATAAGGGGAGCCATGTCTAACTCCGTGCATCTCACTTCTCCCCCGCCCTTCTGCCACCCCTCTCGATAAAGAGACAGTGGGGAAGGGAAGCAGCTGTTGCCATTGGGGTGAGATGGGAAGTGTTGGGGCACTTGGCCAGTGCAAAGAACAGGGAAGGGAGGCAATGGCAGTGACGGGACATCCAGTCCCACGCTCACCGCCTCCTGCACCCCCAAAATAATAAGACCTCCTGATAATAAGGCCAAGCCCTTATTTGTGTGTGTGTGTGGGGGGGGTTGTCAAAAGAAAATAAGACCTTGTCTTATTTTCAGGAAAACACGGTATATAAATACAAGGCAAACTTCTATCATTTTTGAAAAATGGTATTCAGTAGAAGTGCACACATTTATACAGACTTTGATATTTCCAGGTCAGATTGGGGAAAAAATGATGCTATGAAATCTGAACCATCAATAATGCCAAGAACAAAGTGTCCAACACAAAATAAAATAGCTTGTTATGCAAGATTACTATAAATGTAATCTTGTATGTTTCAAAATTGAACTTTTTTGGGGGGAAAATGATACACTATCCAGAGAATATTATTTCTTCTAGACACATTTCTAATCCATGTTTAAGATGCCTTGGAATTGTTTTTACCTTGAACCTAAGTAGTATCTTTATAGAAATTAAGGCTCTCTAAACTTGATTAAAATGTAATTAAAGTTTATATTCACGCCAATGACATATTTGCTTTTGAACTTGTTTTCATCGCTTGAAAGAAATTAAGTCAATGGACCATTTAAGGAATACATTGCTAGCAATCATGAAACCACATATTCATATGAAACAATTTTAAGAAACATTGTTTTATTTTTATAATTTGGACAACAGCAGTGACTTCAGAATATGAAGTCATACTTCTACATATTCTGGAAAATTTCTAATTTCAACATCCATTTGCTGTGTGTGGGTGAAGGATTACATGTTATGTAAACTTCCATCCTTTCTTTCTTTCTTTCTTTCTTTCTTTCTCTTTCTTTCTTTTTCTTTCTTTTTTTTCCCTTTCTTTCTTTCCAAATTTACAAAGCTACCTATCGCATATATGACTCTGGGTGGCTTAAAATTAAAACAAATCTAAAACAGCACACAGGAACCCTTTAACAATTAAACAATTAAAGAAACCAATATATAAGCATATTAAAAAAAAAGATTTTAAAAGATATAAAACTCACAACCAAGGTTACCCCATTCATCAAAACAATTTCAGTAGAGTAACTGCAATAGTTCTATCATATTCCTGGATCCCAATGTCTGGACCTTGCAAAGGTCAACAGAGTTAAGGCCAATCTAATCTCCAGGGGATGAGGCTCTCAGTGTAGTGCCATAGCAGAAAAGGCCCTCTTTCTGGGTCTCACCAGATGACACTTCCTGACTGATGGGACTGCAATAAAACACTTAGGTTGGACCTGGTAGAATGGGTAGATATAACTGAGGAGTGGTGGTTCCTCAAGTAACTAACTCCCATGCCATAGTTTACTTATAATAATAATAATTTTATGAATTATTTGAATGTATTTATAGTAATAATAAATCTTGGTTTACAAATTGCAACAACTACTGTTAGATGAAAGTCCTGAGTTCAGAACCAGACTGGGTCATCCAAAGAATATACAGGAAAGTTGCTTGGAGCAGAGGCAATATTTATTCAAGAGCATAAGTAGAGGGATCAAAGATTGCAAACAGTTACAGTTATCAAGTGATTACCTTTATACCTTTTCCTTTGTTCCTCCCAGATACAGAGTCCACCCACTAGGAATTATTGAAAGCTATAATTAACTGGATTGCCAAAAGGACATGGCAATTAGGCACCTTGCTGAGCCTGTGGAATTTTACCATATTGACTGGTTTCCTGATTAATTTACATTGCAGCTGAAGGAGGCAGTCACACAGAGATATTAATATATGGTATCCTAAAAAAAGGAATGTTTATCTGGATGGGCTACTACCTTTGCCCAGTCTCCACCTCTTTGTCAAGCTTGTTATCTTTTGTTTAGTGCAATTTCTCACCTTTTGCCCTAATAGCTGGGAGGTTGGGATGTGAGGGAAGACTGAATGGCAGATTCTTTCCCTCACTAATGTTACAGAATATGCTAAGCAAAAGCAAAGAAGTGAGATTACGATTTAATGGCAATGTATGAACATAACACAATCTAGGTTCTGTCCATAACATGGCAGTGTTGACAGTGTGATCTGCATCCCCCCAAAATGCTACAATTTTTCTCACTTCTGTCCAATTATAAAAAGCAATGTCATTTGATCCAACAGCATAGATCTTACTTCAGCAGGTATGAAACCCTTAAAAAATGATCTCAACTACAATACCATCTACAGGGGATTAAGATGATTTACCATTCAAACTACCTTGAAAAGGAATTCCATCTGTGCAACAGAGGTGCATAGATTCTATATAGGTCAAAGGGAAGCCCATAGGCAAAGATTCCCGTTTATCATTTTGAATTAAGATAGAATACACTGAAATTGCTGCTGTCCATGCAACATGGACAGCTGATACTTTGGAGGTAAGTGGAAAGACAGCCGCTGTTCGGGAGTTTTCATGCTTGCTTTCTGACAACGAACCATCAAAACAAACGCACACTGAAGAGGGGAGTAAACTCTAATCTACATCAGTAACTCTGCTGGCGTATTTTAGCTCTGTAGTTTTAACCTCACTTCCAAATAAAGTTTTCCTTACTTATCAGCATCATAAATGAGACCTTTATAGGACATGAACTAGACATACTGATACATACACACACACACCATTTTTTTTGTTTTGTTTTTTTAAATCCACGTTTAAAACCACTTGCTCAAAAATAAACTGGAACTTTTATTAGGAGACCCGGTCTACAAGCAGGCATCCACCAAGAAGCCCTGAAGTCTCAACAAAAGGAATACAAGTTGCAATGCGGCTAAAGCGCGACATCATCCCGCTTCACTGGCATTAATTTGGACGGCATAATTTCAGAAGCAACTAAAGAAAACGTCCCACCGAACGTCTGAAACAAGCGAAATCCGCTTCAGTTCACTCGGTTGGGCGAAAACCTTTCTCCGGAAGTGACGTCTCAATCAGAACTCCTCGCTCTCTCGCTCTCTCTCTCTACTTCGACCACAGCGAACAAAAGGGGTTTTTTCCAAACCCGTTCGGAGACCGACGTACACACCCTCCGCAACAACCCACCGGTCTCGGCTTCCGATTGGCTAGAAAAAACGTTGAAGGGACTGCCTATTTTATCGTCCCCGCCCTTTCATTTGCCGATTGGCCAAGTGCCTGGGCTTCGCTGGACATCGGTTGGTGATGGGAGACGTCAATCTTGGGCCGCTCGAGAAGGCTGGATGGAGAGTGGGGCCGATCGGGGACGTTGGCTTTGGCTGCGACGAAGGCGGTGGCGGCGAGGACGACGGCTGCGGGCGTTTGGCCGAGCTCCTGGTAGGTCGGCGCCGGATCGGAGCTTTTCTGGTAGCTTCGGGCCTTTGGCGGGGAATGGCGCGCCGGAGCATCCCCGCGCGCGCGCCTGTGCCTTTGGGAACCGGCAAGGGGGTGGGAGGAGAGGCGGGAGCCACCTGGAGGCCCGTTGGCGTGAGGGCCCCTCTGCCCGAGAGCCGTGGGACGCGAGGGAGGGACAGCCGACGTCCTTCAGACCCGAGAGGACCAGGGGCTATTGTCGCGGTAGCCGCCGTCGCAGCGCTGGGAGCTGGAGTTTGGTCAGGGAGGCTGATGCGTTAGGGATGAAAGCGATGGGGGCTCGAGGGCCTGGGCGGGTAGAGAGAAGGGGACTGACTGGGGTTCAAAGGAAGCGTGTTCAGCTTCGCGGACGGCGGTAAGTGGAATCCGTTCGTTCTTGTTTTAATGGGAGGCGGGCGAAGCTTGCCTGCGTCCCGCTGTTGTGTGGAAACGAGGCTACGAAATCCGAAGCTTAGGATAAAGCAACCCACCCGAGCGTTTTAAGGAACCGGGCGGGTAGATCGATATCTAGCCGTATGAGATGGGAAGTGGCCGTGAGAATCTAATCGTTGGAAGATAAGGGCGGGGATTGAGTAGATTAATTTCTTAGGTTTGGCTTGGCTGCTTTCACAATTCCTTCTGGAAATTAAATTAGGGAAATGCTGCTAAACCTGTTTGTTTCCTCCTGGTACTCGCATTATAAGACCTAGGGATGCTGCGGTGCGAAATACTTCTCTCTAGATCAGGAGGCATTGTTGTGGCCGGGCAAGTTTTTAAGGTGCCTCCGGAAATGGAGAAGTATATCTGGTTATTAAGGGTAAGTTATTAAGGGAGAGAATTAAGCAGTGGAAGTGTGGATAGATGGAACTGAATAACGTCAGAAGATGGATTTGGAGGTACCTATTCATAGGAAGAGGAAAGGTAGTATTTATACAATTATTGGTCAGTCTTGTTCTGGAAAACAATCTGGACTTAGGAAATAATGTCTTTGTATTTATTTCATTTTTAACTAGTGTATGCGATGACTGCTTTGGATTTCTTTTGGGTCTGTATGATGGCCATATACCATCATAGGGGTATGTAAATGGACGTATGTATTTTCTTTAAGAGAAATAAAAGAAAAGAGCTTGCTTAAAAGTATTATATCACACTTGAAAATAACCTTCCTGTGGTTACAGAAAAGCAAAATTTTAGTCATATTAAAAATATTTGCACTCAATTCAGATTGCTTTTGTCAGTTTGTCATTATGAAGTCCAGTATCTTTGCACATAATGATATATTATCTTAGTAGTTGTTAAAAGTATGCTGAGGAGCACAGAAAATAAAAATCAGAAACTTTTTTCTGAATGTCTGTAAATCAAGGTGCTACTGCAATAAAATATAGTACATTGAAAGTTTTAAATTTGAAATAATAAAATTAACTGCTGGTAGGGAAGTATCTAGCTACATATTTTAAATATGTATTTAATATTCTGGTGAAATGTTTTATATTAATGTTGATACAGACTTGTATAGTATGTCTGAAATCAATTCTCCCCAACACTTTATTTAATCATGCATTTTATAACTCATGGGACAATGGAGTGGATCCTGTCTAGTGTCTGATTTTTAGCACTGGCAAATAACTGCTGAAATGATTATTTGCCTGTATCTATAGACATCTACAGGGACTTCAAATAGAAACAGTGATTTGTTTTATACAAATCATAATCTTTAATTCAAGAATTGATTTAGTGATACCTTAATAGAATAGTGTTATTTTTAATATTAAGATCATCACTAAATAATCCTGAATGTGTCATTTCTTCGTGTTTCTTTCAGCTTTCAATGTTGTTGTTTCCATGTGTCCTGCCTCACACTGGCTATGAAGGGGATTTCCAAAAGGAGCAATTTAGTTTGTCAAATGGAGATTTAGTTACAGGTTTCAGATGTAACGTTAAAGGGTGTATACATATGAAATAACTGTAAATTCTATTTCTATATGTTTTTCCCAGCCTGTTAGGTATAGATTATATTTCCATAATAAAGATACATTTTTCAATTGTCAAAGGTATATTTCTAAATGGAGAATAAGAATGTTCTTCTGTCAGTATAGATAAAAAAACAGATTCATATACAGTCTGAAAATTGTACACTATGGGATACTAAAAGCCATTGAAAGGCAAGCTTGATTCTCAAAATAAAAGGTTTCAAAACTAGAATCATTGATATAATGTAAAACGAATGTTATCAAGTTTTGACTTGATAGGATAGCATGTAAGAGATGAAATTAATATTTAGATTGAAAGGAATGATTACAGTAGCCTTAATTTTTATACCAACAATACAGTATACAGGTTTATATACAGTTGGTATCCACTTATATTATGTAATAAATTAGGCTGATAAGATTTTCCATGAAGATACTGTGTTAACTATCAGATGGGAAGAACTTTGGCAAAGCTTGCTTCTGTTTATTAATGCTTGAAAAAATTGTATCTTGTTGCTACCATGAAACACATGGAAGAAAGGTAAATTAGCAACAAATAGCACAGATTTCTAAGGAATGTGAATAGCTAAGTATTTGGAGAGAATAAAACAGTAGGTGCAGTAGGTCATTCCACCAAATCATTGCAGTTTCATTCTCTCCGTTTGCATTATATCTTTTTGGCATATAAAAAACACTCATTAAAAATCAATCTCGCTTTGTGTGCGTGTGTGTGTGTGTACTAACATACTACTTCATGCTGTGTTATTGTTTAAATCATAACAATTTAGAATTCTTAACTTCTTCAAATTCTTTTCTGTCCAATTTGCATACTTAGTATAAACAGACAAAAATAAAAATCTGATACTATGAATCAGGACGGATATGTCAGAAAATTCAAGAAGTTCTTCATTTCAGGATCAACTTGTTATTTGTGGAAAGTTTAGATATTTCTAAATTGTATCATTTAGCCTGTGTTCAGAGTATTCATGAAGTAGTGTTTGGTTTCTTAGAGAACAATCACTAATTCAGAGGCTGCATAGATGTGCAGTCTGTCTCCAGTGGCTTAGATTCATGGTTTGGTATCACTGCTGGCTATTTCTCAAAACAGAACTGAAAAATCACAGGGAGGAAAAAAGGACAAATGGCAGAGAATGAATGATAGGAAAAAAGTTTGTGGCTAGAATGTTTATCAAACATCTTACCAAGTTTTTCAGTTCTTAGCTATAAACATAATCCATGAGGAATAGTGCATGTAATTACCTTCTCTGAAACTTTAGGGAAAAAATTCAAATAGTAAAAAAGCAAAAATCTGTCTATAAAACTGTATGTGCATGTACACATACAAACACACAAATGTGTATCTATTGGGGGTCCTAGCCTTGGCTGAACTTCATTCTTTTTGAGACCACTAAGAAACCTCAAAACTCAGTTCCCAGAGGAAGGTAATATCAACCCACTTCCATATTTATTTATTTATTTATTTATTTATTTATTTAATTATTTATTTATTTTATTGTATTGTATTGTATTTATATGCCGCCCTTCTCCCGAAGGACTCGGGGCGGCTCACAATATAAAACAGACAAAACAATCAAATA
>JANHFM010002167.1:88159-102694 GCA_032468115.1 Grayia smithii
CAGAAATGGGCGCAACTGTCGCACCAGGCGAACCTGGGCGAAGGCCCCCCTGGTCACGGCTGTCACCTGGTCTTCTAAAGACAGCCGTGAATCCAGGAGGACTCCCAGATTGCGGACCCTATCCGAGGGAGCAAGGAGCTCCCCTCCCATCCTAAAGGGTGGGGGCTCTAGATCCTCGGACGCCGGAAGCCACAGCCACTCAGTCTTGGAGGGGTTGAGTTAAGCCTGTTTCTACTTCTTGTATCCAAGAAGACAGTATCATCATATCCACAAAGTTGAGCTCAGTTCAATGAAGACTTTATATGTGGCTTTATTTGAAGTTAATAGTTTTCAATAAAACCATACTTTTAATATTCTTATATAAGTGCTTATGTTTAAAACCACTGCATCTAGAAAAGTATTATACCTCAAGCAAACACAACTGTGCCTTCATTTTTTCAGGGTCTGTATAAAACAATACAAATATTTACAAAAAGGTAATGGTGACTGGAGCGGTTTGAATGCAGTAAACTCTCTCTGAGATAAAATGTGCGCCAGCAAAGACTATTTTTCTAAAAGACAAAATAGGATGTTAGAAACCTTGAGGTGGTATAAGAATTGGTTTGTCTTTTCTGCCAATTACTTTATATCCCTTTAAATATTTTTAATTATTCATTTAAATGTAGATTGAGTCCACTGTGGTAAAGATCTTAAATATTTATGTTGACTTCCAAATGAATGCATGTGTTCTATCCAAACCAAGGAAAGCATACATCATTTTGTGAGCGCATGAAAAAAGGTGAATCATTAGGGGTTTTTTTCCCAAGTAGTTACACTGGTCATGAAAAGGAGAAGTACTTGGGAAACATTAAAATGTCATTGTTGAAATTATATGGTAGTGTATTGCATTCTTAAAATAGGCTTGATTATACAAACAGTGTTTGACTAAACTTCCAATATTTTTTTCCAGGTATTCAAGATGAATCTCGAAAAACTCAACAAAGCTGAATTACTGACACTTTTTAGTGTACTTGAAGGTGAATTAGAAGCCAGAGATGTTGTCATAGAAGCCTTAAAGGTAACCTATAGAAATTAGGGGAGGTGAAATAAGCAGTTCTGCTATATAAATATTATGTAACAAATCCTGTAATAATAGTCTGTACTTTGGCATTTGATTCACAGCAAAAATAAATAATGTAATAGATGAGCATCTTGATGATTACGAAAAATAAGGACATCATATTTTAATAAAAGATATTCTCCATCATACTAGAATAGTGAGACTTTGAATTTCTTGTTCTCAGTGCCATCAATGTGTTTCTATTAAAGGGAAGATTTAGTAAAAACCAACAGTGTTATCTCAACAGGCAGGAATAGTAATATAGATTCATGTCCTACATCCATTTAAAAATGGTTTATCTCCTTGTAATTCAGTTGATGAGTTTAGTGTCAAATATTGAAATATATCGCTATACCATTTCATAATGGTATAGTTTGGCTTTTGCTAGACTCTATTGTTGAAATTGTAATTACAGTATTTGCTTTAAACATGGATTAATACCCAAATTGTTTGTATATCCACTAAACACGGATATAGATAGATAGATAGATAGATAGATAGATAGATAGATAGATAGATAGATAGATATAAATATAAATATAAATATAAATATAAGTCTTGGTGTATACTCTCAATCTTACATGGGAAAAAACCCGAATACACCAAGACTTGCATATACATACATACATACATACATACATACATACATACATACATACCCCTCACCCTCTCTCTCTTTCCCTTCATTATATTACTGTGGTAAAGACTACAAATTGCTGATGATTGCATTTCCTCACTGCTGTTTACTATCTATTTCAAATTGACTAGATCTGGGTTGAACAAACTCACTTGGTGGCAACTGAAACATACAGACCTCTTAGCTTTCATTACAGTAGCAATCAAACATTTTGGGGCTCATCTGAAGCTCTGTTCTATTACTTCATACATATCAGTTTCCTCATTTTTTTACAAGTTTCCTTTTTTTCAAAATAGTTGTTTAGGCAATGAATTTCCATTGCTTTGGGTGATTAGAAAGAGTGACAGTGAAATCAGTAGAAGAACTTTTTTTTGTTTTTAGTTCTCTGCTCTTTTTGTTGGCATAATTGTTTATGGTTCTGTACTCTTATTTATCCAGTCAAAATGTTAATTTGAAGTCTTTTATAACTTTTATGCTTCTTTGGATGTTTTCCTAATAACATTTTTCATGTTAAGATCATTTCAGGGTTTTACGGTCTTTAACACACTTCTAGTGCTTTTATTGTGTTTGAGGACTGGTATTTATCACTACAGTGTCTGTCAAAAACGGCTTTTAAGATTTCAAGTTTTTTTAAAAAATCTATGCGCATTTTGACTTACAGAGGAACAACATCCTAGCCATTTCCTCCCCTAAAGTTTCTATCATAAGTGTTGAGAAGATTACCGGTATATGTTGTCACTTCTAATGCCTGGCATTTTCAGCTATAATCCTCTGTCTTTTCAACTGGTTATTTTCCTCGTTTGTTTTTTTTCAATTGTTCTTGTCCTGTTCCCTTTTGGGTGATTAACATTTTCCTTCTCATTCCCTTTGAATGATTCATCCTAAAGTTAATATTCCCCAATGCACGCTGGCTTTTCCTAGGGTCATTTTAACATGAATTAGACATATTAAAATATGTTGATCCTCTCAAAATGTTTCTGTATGTTATTCCTGGAACTGTGGATAACCATTAGAAGTCTAAACAAAACAAGAATTTTGAATCTTGTCCCTAGCTACAGATAAGTTTTACAATTCTTAAGGATATGTTTTCTTGTTGACTTTTTACAATGAATATGCCTATTTATGGATAATTTTATTTGACAGTATTTGCATTAGAAATACATTTTTGTCTGCCTATTAAATCCTTCCTAAAGACCTGATATAGGCAGATGTTATTTAAAACTATTAAAGATATCATTGCGTATGTAAGTTGTTCCAAATAAAGCTGCTTTTATTGATGATGATTTTGTCAATGCTGATGGCATTCAAGTGGTGATCCAAATGTTTTGGGATGGCACTCTATTACTATTGATACTATCTTTGCTTTCTTTTGTTCCAGTTACAGGTCTTTGTATTTTGCGATTTTCTCTAGCTTTTTATATTCTTAAAAGTATTTTGAATCCTCAGTGTCACCAGTGGGGGATCAGGGTTTGAAACTGCTAAAAGTTAAATGGACTGTAAATAGTAACCGATGACAGAAGAATATAGCCTTAACCACCAATTTGCTATTTGATTTTAATTTGGTAGTCTTTTAAAGCAAAAGAAAAATATAGTGGAGAAAACTAAAATAATGCTGATGGTTTGACTGTAGCACTGTAGGTTTGGTCTTCTCATATCCAGCAATATTATCTGGTTTACCAGAACTTTCTTTTAATTGCTGAATCTTAGAGTGTGCACAGACAGAATATGGAAACGTGGTCGTCTTAACTTCAAAGAAAATGGGGAAAAAAGAAAAGATACTGCATGAAAAAATACTGCTTTTTTCTTTTTTCTCTGTTTTTGCATTGCTTCTGTTTAGTACTATGAAGATCAACTAGATATGTGCTTTTTGAGTGTTTTTGTGTTTTTGGTATATAAATAGCAGTATGGAGACTTCACTTTTTTTCCTGTATTATCTACCAAATCTCTCTGAAGATTCTGTTTAAAGGGAAAGAAGCTTTTATTGTTAATATTTTGTAAAATAGTATAAAGCTACAGACTAGGTTTCATCATTGCTTTAATGTAAGTTCATATATTGTTTCGGTTATTAATAAGACTGAACTTCATAAGCAGTTTAAATACTTAAATATTTAGTGCTCTTACATTACAGTCTTCTTCAACAAGAGAAAATTGAAGTTTAAGTAACCCCCTTTATAAAAACTGCTTCAATGTTTAAGATGTAATAATAAAATAAGTGTAAATAAGTTTATTTATGGAGCCACAGATAATAAAATAGAATCATAAAGTGCTACAAAAAATTTTTAGAAAAGGAAGAAAGAATCTCAAGATTTATGTAAAAATAGGTTTCAGATTAATATTTTGAACAATATCAGGAGTAATAACACCTGTAATTATATAGAGTTGCATTTTTATGACAGGACTTCAGAAATGAAGAAATGCATTGATGTGGAGATTTGTATTGTTACTGCTTTAAAGGGCTTCTGATTTTATCTCCAAAAAATGCTTCAGAACCGGTGGAGCACAAATATAATACCTATCTTCTCAAAGCAATTTTATCTTTCTCCTGCACTCCCATGAGTGATGGAATTTTTGGAGATCAAATCCAAAGCACTTTATTGTTTCCCTGCTTTGCTAAGAATGTAACCAGATTCAGCTTCATTATTATTTTAATAAAACAAGGGAGCATTCCCAGTATTGTATGTGATAAGCTTGATTAGAGGAGAAACTAGCCAGTGGTGAAATAGAGTTAAAAGTGGTGGCATGGAAGGTAGTAGTTCAAGATTCTATGGTATTCATGGAAGTTTGAAACTATTTTTAACTATTAAAATGTTTATATATTATGAAGTTTCATTATGCAGAGGTGTAAGATGCTTTGCCAGTTCTCACGTGTATTTTTGCTAGATCAGGTTTTATTTAGTTGATTAAGATTGATACATGGTTAGCCAGATGCATTTTTAGGTATCTTTATTTTCTTTTAAAATATTAGTGATTTCCCCCCTTTACAATAAAGATCATTTCTTTGGACCGGATTTATCTGTGGTCCAGTTATAAATGGTTCAGCCTCTTGGTTTTGTTTCATTTTTCTAATTTAATCTAGCCAGTCAGTAAACAAAGTTTTGTTTTCTCACTTCCCCTCATGTTATGACCACAGATTGTATTTATTTTCAAACATCGTCTCTAGAGAAAACTAGGAACTGAGGAAATTTGAGATTATGCAGCAAGCTATTTAAAGGAGATTCTGTTTTAGAAGAGGAACTTTTCTACCAAACTGTTTGGGAACCGTAGAATATAATGCAATTTTGAAACCCACAGTAGCTTGTTTATATAAAGTCATATTGAAAAAATACACATAACAACTGTAGAAGTCTGCTTCATATTCAAGTTTTTATTTTCTAAGTGATGTAGATTATTATAATTGATGAATGATTATTAAACATTCACTTTTTTTTTTACCCATGTGGCAGGCAGGGGAAAGGAAGAACTATATTGTTTCCTTAAGACTTAGAATATTTTGCTTCATAAGATAAACATCTCTTAATTTTGTATTTGCAGTAGCTTCAGCTTTAGCCTCCATGTTCTGTTTTGATGCTGATTATTACTCTTCAAGCTGATCACAAGTTTTATCCAACTAATTTGATGAAAACTATCTAGGAAACCACCTTATGGTTCACCTTTAACTCTAGATTATTTTTTTAAAATAAATACAAAACCACAAATCTTGATCAATTTCGAGCCCACTCTGATGCTTAGGACACCATATTTACAGACACTTTGCCCTTGTGGATCCAGCAAGGTAGAATCTCTTGCTCATGTCTTCATACATCCTTTTTATGATGCCCCAAAGCATGTTCTGATCTCAATTGTTTCCAAATGCAAGGGCCACACTGATAAATTTTATCTTTATTGCTTTTTAAGGGATACTAATCCCACACTCACATATCAGAGGGCCAAATATCTTCACCAAATTATACAACAATTTAATTAAATACATTGTTTTATTATCCTATTGAGTTTTTGTTCCTTTCTAAATAATGAATTATTGCACTAAACTATTTCTCTTTTTTATGTAAAAGCTGGCCAAAAATTATAATAAAGGTATTCTGATATAAATTGGATTATGGAAACTGAGGTTTCTAATTTGTTTTTCCTGGACCACAAAGGTACCTTTTACTATTATTTCCCTTTTTTAGAAATTTTGTCTTTCACAGTTAAAAAAATAACAGTATTGGATGGGGATGAGCAATTGTGCAGTTATATATTGAATCTCATCTACGACAGTTATATTCACATAGCTGATGTAATGTTAACTGCAATTTATTTATTTACATTTATGTAGCTGCCCATATGTGGCACTCAAAACAACAAAAAGGAACTCATAAATAAAATTAAAAACAGTTAAAACAGTTTACCAGAAGCATAAAACTCATGAGAGAGTGCCAACATATAGCTCTCTAACACTATGGACATAATGCAATATTTCCACCTCCAGGCCTGATGACATACTAGATCAGTAATTTTGGGGCCAATGTAATCTCAGAAGGAATGATTTTCTAAAGGTGCCACAGCAGAAAAAGCTAACCTCATGGCCCCTGTCAGATGGAACTGCTTTGTAGATGGGGCCCACAATATGTCCCTTTTACCAGACAGAAGGATATGACGGAAATAGATCTGCTCCAGAGTTAGTAATAGATTAATTTTGATACACAAAGTGTTTATAGTTTGGACCTAACTTAAACAGTAATAATTTATTCCCATTACTTTTTTCAAAACAACATGAAAATATTAGAAATAAGGAGAAAAGCCTTTTTTTGAAAGAAAGAAAAGAAAATGGAATGTCCCATAAATTTAAGTTTTACTGAGTAGTTATGATAGCATTTTTACTATTCTGACTCATAAAATGAAAAATTCAAAAATAGAAACAATAAAGGGAAGTTGCATGTTCCTATTAAATTAATAGTAAGAACAGAATTGAATCAATGTTTTGGTCAAGGAATGCAATTATAAAAAATAAAAAAGAAATAGATTTTTCTTAATATGGATTAAAATCAGGTCGGTAAACAGAATAAAACTAACCTAAAACTCTAGAAGTTATCCAAAATATAATGTTACAGAATTAGTTGCTGGCAGCTTTTGACTTCTACATTCGATTTTCAGTTTCTAGTCTAGTCCAATGTGAAATACAGAAAATTTCAGTTCTCTTTTGGATTAATCACAATATCCTTCCTCACACAAAATGTTGGTTAATTTATCATTGGATATTATGCTTTATATTATAAAACCAGATATTTTCTTTAAAAAAAAATAACTTAATCAGTTTTCTGTTCTGAGATGAAAATATATTTCATACTAAAGGAGACTTTTGAAGAATGAAATCAGAAAATAGTCACAATATGAACAATGTGAGTAATTATGTCTGCTTCTGTGAATAGACTGTTTACAATAGAAGCTGCTGAAGAAATGTCAGATATAAAATAAATTTTATCTGACATGATGGAGATGATATCAGCAATGGATTTAGAACTGATAGGCCATAAAATGATTTAGAAAAGAATGTTTCACTGGATCTATAAAAGAAATTGGCTGAGCTTTTAAAATTTAAAAAGGGAAATACAAATAACAAATGAAGAGTGACCTGGATAACCCCCCCCCCCACTAGATTTACAAATGATGCTTCTTAGCTTTGAAGTAGACTGTGCGATGGGACAAAGAAGAAATTAAGAAAAATCAAATCGTATGACTATTTGAATGAACTAAAGGTTAGGATTATTAGAAATAAAAGGAAAGAATACAAACTTGGTTTATTTGATCAAATAAAATAAGTGATAGTATTACTTTTAGCTATCTTTTTGGATTTTCTGCTGACACCAAGACTGAAAAGTTTAGCAATCAGCATCTTGAATTTATCCAGAAGCAAAACAGTGCAGCTTCCAAAAGAGAAGTGTTACATGGGCGTATTAAGTCAAACCCATTGTTGTCTATGTCACTTCATTCCGGACCTGCTGAAGCTTCCAGGTAGTCTTCAACAGCAGCCCCATTGCAGTAGTCAAGCTGGGAGACCACCCAGACATGAATGGCTGAAGGATCCCACAATATAGGAAAGGGTTCAACTGGCACACCAGATAAAGTTAGGCAAAAGCATTCCTGACCACAGCTGCCACCTGCTCGTTGATGTGTACTCATTGACATTGGCTTCTGTTTATTGGCAAATTAATGCCAATCAATTGATGTCTAGACCATCAGAAAAGCACTAGATTACAAGTATAATTCATTTTGCTCTGTTTTTCTGCTTTCTATTCTCATCAGATTTTAAATACTCAGCAGTAAGTACTAATTCTCTTCTGGATGCATCACTAGTATTATGCAGCATTAAAAGCATCTAGTCTTTATTCACCTACTTGTAAGAATACTATATATGTAGAAACAGAATGGCTCTTCACAAAATCTAGTTTTGTGGCTAGATCACAAATTACTTCAAAGACATAAATGAAAGCCTCTACTTTAGAAAAATATACTCTTTGTTTTATTATGAAAATATTGCTACCTTTGAACCATTTTCACAAAGAATGATTCTGTAGTACCTCCCAACTCCTGCTTTTTTTAGCAAGTGATATAACTCCTAGAACAATGCATTACAGATTGTACCGAGGATGTTATTTCCTTCTATAATACAAATTGTTAGCTTGCTTTTCCTGTAGTTTTGACAGCTGTATGTTGTTTAAAAGGATCAGTCAAACTAGTGCTTTATAGAGCCACTGTTTAAAATTAAAGTTTTTATTGATGCTGGAAGGCCTACTGTATTTAATTTAGTATGACTTAAAGATGTGTTTTTGTTCATAAATCTTCCCAGATGTGAACCACGCATGCATGTAGCAAATAGTTAATACGATTACTAGTCTTGCAGGAGACAAGATTGCTCTATCAGAAGAAATCATTTCCCCCTTTTTATATAGATTCTCTAACCAATAAACCTCCAAACATTGGAATCATGAATAGGTTTTTGTTGTTGTTTAAAGTAGCTGCCCTTGGTATCAAATAGGATGAAAGAACTTATCTTTCATCTCGTGTCTCCTTCTCTAAGGATAATATGACAAAATTACTTTAGAAACTTTTTTTAGGTTTTTGAATGTCTGCCTTGAAAAGATAAAAGGCAAATATACATTCTTAGGAAAGGCAGTTATTACTCATGGAATGCTGAGTGTTATGGAAAACCCCATCAACATTGCTTTGTAATGTCAGCTTCCTAATACAAGTGTTTGAACAATCAGTGTGAATATTTGCAGGAGAGAAGCTGTAAAAGCTAGAGGAAGCTAACATGCCATGGCTCTCTTCTGGCAGACATTTTGAATATGCAAATATTGCATGGAAGACAGTGTCATTTAAATAATGTCCATATATAGAACTAAGTAGAATTTGACGAAGTGTGAATACTTCACTTTAAATAACACTTGAATAATGTTCATAGTTATCAGAATTCTAGATACTTGCCCTTTAAACTTCCTTTATAGAAACAAAGTAAAGATAAAATCTCTGACGCTTTTGAATCCCAGCTCTTTTTTTTAAGCTATCTTAAGTATTAATTTATACAGAAATTAAGGGTAGAAATGGGTTTTCCATCAATAGAAATGCTGTCTAGGTGTTGTTTGGCTACATTTTCCATCATTGCTGAATTTTGGTCACAATAGCAATAGCACTTAGACTTATATACCGCTTTACAGTGCTTCACAGCCCTCTCTAAGCCGTTTACAAGGTCAGCATATTGCTCCCAACAATCTGGGTCATCAATAATATTGATAAAATTGTAGATCATAACTTTTGAAATTACATTACATAGATAATACCCAGTATGTTTGTCATATGTATATCTCAAAATTATAAATTACAGTTATTTCTTTTAATACCTTCTTTGTGACTGGAACTGTTAACAAAAACCTTTTTTAGTTACCCATTTCAGAAATTCACCATGAATGTACTTACATGGCTGTTCTTTGTGAATTAGTAGCTTTTACTTTATGTCATTTAAAATGGACATGTCTATGTTTTCTTGACAATAACTTGATAACAGTACCCAAATGGTACTGTTTTTCAAACTTTCAGTTTAGCCTGCAGCTCTGAAATTTCCCAGTGATCTCCCAATTAAGTCCTAAGCTGCTTTGATTTGATTTAACTTTTGGGATGCTGCCAGCTATTGTGATAAAATATTGTAAGCAAGCCTGATCAAGTCAGGTGTATTGAAACATTATAACCTCAACTGAAGCTACTACTATTGAATCAACATTGTTCTTCAGCTACTAAGGGACATGTTTTGAACAAATAAACTTTAACATTATTCTGCTTTTATGAGAATAACCAGAGAACTTCTTTGTAGGATTAATGTTCCTGCATGGTTCACAAAAATGAAGACATAATACATCAGAAATATCAATATCCAGAGTGGATTAAATTACTGAACAATAATTCATAACTGCTTTTTTATTTTAATATTTGTATGGATTGAAATTGAATAAGCACCATTTCACTTTTTCAATTTCCTGGGGCAATTTTCCTCTATAAGTACAGAGGGTTTTTTTCCCAGTGACCATTCATAAATTGCCTTATTCAGTACTGAGTAATTCTGAATGAGAATCAGTGTTCTCATCCTAGAATGGGAAAGAGTTGCCTGTAATTCAAAACATGTGATTCCACTGATAAATTGACTCTTGTTTAGCTTGTATGTAGAGCCTTTGTAGGACTGCTATGGTGAAAATTTCCAAAATAGATTAACAAAGAAAAAAATTTCTAGGCGCTTGCAGTTTCAGTAGCACTTCACAGTTTCTGTTTAGCAAAAACACTGTAGAATATCACTCTAATGCCAAAAAGAAAAGTATTTGCAACATGTACTATATTCAATATATAGTACAAGTTTTGAAGAATGCCTGATTTTAGACAATGTTAGTGGTTTAGACAAAAGAAATAAATTATTAATATCATCTGATACCTATGTTGAATTTGGAATGAAGGGAAGGAGGGGGATTTTAAGCTGTCAGATATGTCTTGAAGTCCAGACAATTTCATTTTAAAGGCAATTTCTGTAATTTCAGTGAGCTGTTAATGGATATCACTAGTCAGATTGAGTTTATCATACTTTCATATTATTATGTTCTCACCATCATTTAAGGTAGTGTTATTGCATTGTATTAATATGTTGTAGTCACAAGGTTCAGGAACAAAGAGGTGTCAGAACAATCTTCTCAGCAGTATGGATAACAAACACTCAAGATACCAAAATCATAACCGATGTTGTAGGGGTTTACTGGGTTGGGGTATATTATTGTATACAGTTGTCTAATCAAATAATCAGAGGGGTTTGGATTTTTTGATACCAATTCTTTGTGGGTTAACACACACACATACATGCACACTTTAAATATATAAAAGTATTTGATAATTTATGGGCAGGAACTTAATTCACAGTGGTAAATTTTGCAACCACAAGATGATCTCCTCTAGCAGTCCCTCCAGTTTAGGGTACTAAGAAAGGATATTACTAAGCTACTTAAAAAAAAAAAAGAGGTAAAATCCCTTATCTCAGAAGCTGTTTGTATTAATTCTTCCAAAGCTCATTCATTTTCATCCTCATATATTGGTCAGGATTTAGGTAGTTTAATTGTTGTTCATATACTATTTCAGTCAACTAGAAATGTATGTCCATACAGAAGTTCTTCCTTATTTTTCCTTATTTACAGTGTATCACCCATCCAGATTACTTAACTGCTTCATGACATTCCTAAAAGTGAATAAGCCCCAAATAATAACTCATGAATTATTCACAAGTATTTGTGAATAACAGGATGCAGAAGAGACCTTGCAAAGAAATTCCTGTTCAATTCATCAAATTGTCAGATGCTTTGCTTGTCAGATACATGCATTTTTTTCCTCTTAAAAATGCCATCTAGAATAGAAGTAACAAACTTAAGCCTGTATTTTGAAGTTCAAACAGCTAGTAAATTACTGTGTCAAAAATGCTTTACTTTAATTTTATATTCAGAATAACTGATCCATTTCCTGAGTTAAATGATCCATTTCCTAGAAGTGTTCTTCAGTACTACAATCCCAAAAATACTTGTCCAAATTTGTATATTAGATTAAAGCAAATTCTAGGGTTTTTTAATATAATCCATCTGTTTTACTATATTGTATTTTTATTTGGACATGTGTGCGTGCATATGTATGTGTTCTCATGATGCACAGGTACATACTCTTATATTTGTGTATTAGGTATCTGTAAACCAATCTGGGAAACAATGGAAAATAGAAGCAGATTGAAAGATAGCAGATTGAAAGATTGCAGATTTTCTAACAATGTATTCTTCAATCCCCATAAGCAGGCCTCAGGATTAGGAAGGTAGAGATGCTCCATTCGTTTTTCTGTTGAGTTTCTTCTGTGTTGATCTTGGAGTTGCTTGTTTAATGGCCCTTAAAATATCACCGAGCTGTGCATTTTGAACCTGAACTTCCCTTTCCTGCATATGATTTCCTGTTGGGAAAAGTGAGGACACAAAGTGAAAGCAGCAGTGATGATTCTGGAGATCATAGTGAAAGAAAAATATTTTTCAGACAATGGGTATGCTCTGCAATTGGAAGCAAGATATTAATTCTACTATATACTATTTGTTCAGTGCTATATGTCCCTAAATATATTGTAGTCCGCTGGAAATATGCCATCAGTCTCAGGAATTTCATAGCTGGTGAAATATATGGTGTTAAATCCTGGCTTCAGATCCCTTTCCCTATCTGGTTAAATCTGATAGTTTGTAGTTCCATTCAGGAAACTAGAAAAGCATGCATTATTTTATTTAATTGACAAGTAGTGTAAATGCATACAAAATCGTGGTTAGGGCTAGGTTTTGCTTCCTTTCCTATACCTGTCCATATTTCTATTCTTTCCTTTCTTACTACACATTTCTTGAGTGCCTTCCATTGAAGTTATCATATGTCTGCTTTTTTCTTAGTATTTCTGTTTAGTATTATTTTTCATCTTGACTTTTTCACTGTTCCCTTTTGCACCGTTCAATCCCTGTCTATACATATATTAATGTTTTTAAAGCATTTGTTGAGGCTCTTCCCAATTTCTCAAATATTCCATAGAGCTGTAAAAAATTAACTTTTCTGATACTCATGTATTTAGGCAGAAGCTGTATTGGCATTTGCTTATCTGTTTAGTCTTCCATATGTTCTATTTCAATGAAGTGACAAGATTTTAACTTGATTTTCTTTATTAGATGCTAATAAATACTTCATAATTTCAGGCCCAACGTAAAGATACTTTTATTGAAGAACGCTATGGAAAATATAACATTAGTGATCCATTGATGGCTCTTCAGAGAGATTTTGAAGCACTGAAGGAAGAAAATTATGGTGAAAAGCAACCTGTTTGTGCCAATCCTTTATCCATCCTAAAGGTAGTAATGAAACATTGCAAGAATATGCAGGAAAAAATGTTGTCTCAACTGGCTGCTGCAGAGAGTAGACACAGAAAGGTGGGTTTCCATCTCCTTAGAAGTTTGATGAAAAGTAATAATTGTTCTTATTTAGAAATTCATAGAACGCGGAACACTATAGTATTGCATAGTTACCTACTTTTAATTTTAATTATTAAATATGCACTATTATATAACGTTATATAATAGGTGTCAAATTCGATTTCATTGAGGGCCACATCAGGATTATGTTTACCTTTGGGACTGGGGTGGGTGTGGCCAGCGTGGGCATGGGGAGCTCGATGTCACTCGTGTCAGAAGTGCCTGCAGTGACCTGAACACTATGCTAATAAAAATGAGTTCCCAAGCTCCGTTTTTAGCTGCAGTGGCCTCCTACAGCTCTATCCCAGTGAAAACAGAGCTTGGGAGGTCACCCGGGCCCTCTCAAGTTCCGTTTTTGGCTGTGACGGCCTCCTGCAAGCCTCTGCCGAGAAAACAGCTGGAGAGGGCCACACATTTTTGCTGGCAGAGGCACCATGGGCCGGTCCTTTGCTGTTTCTAGGATAGCCCCATGGGTCAGATCTAAGCACCCCGCAAGCACGATCCGGTCCCCAGGCCTTGAGTTTGACCCCTGTTATAGAAGGATCTCTTTGACTAATTAATGAGGGAGTTGTATGGTTAAAAACTTAAATAGTTAAATTCATACATACATATATATTCTGATCATTTTTTGTAAATAACCTCAAATTTAAGCATTTTTTAAACAAAACAAAAACATTAAAAGTTGAAATCTACCCAACAGTAAATGAAAAATACTGTAATTTTAAATTTGTATAATTACAACCACCTATATATTTTGCATCTATTCAGTTGCCTGGTATTTATATTTATGAATCTTCGATATATATTGTTCATAAGTTCATAGTTATTTATAGGTCATAGCCATGTCTTTCTTTTATGTTACCATTGTTCAAGCTTAGCTGCAGAAATAAATTACTGTGGTACAATTTATTGCATTGTATTATATTTGTATTTTTCTAAAAGCAGTATTTAAATTTCAATTTTGTTATGCTGTTATATAAGTTTAAATTTAAGTTTAAATTTAAGAGGACAAATGGTCCTCTTTATTATAGTCTAATTAAAAGAAATTAAAACTTAAAGAAATAGAATTAGATTTTTCTTTAATACAGTATAGAATGTAAAAGAGCTGTTTAGATTTGCATGGGTCATCATACAAATAGCTGCTTAATTATTATTTTGCTTTCAAATTACGTCCCAGAGCCAGTTTAATGTAGTGATTAAAGGCATCAGGCTAGAAACTGGGAGACCCATGATTTCTATTCTCACCTTGAGCACAAAGCCAG
>JANHFM010002167.1:119424-129719 GCA_032468115.1 Grayia smithii
CATAAAATAAGGTCAGGGAATTTGACCTTAACTAAACCAAGGAGAAGAATCCTAGAATAAATCAGTAGTGCGTTGCTCCTGATTCTGTCCGGTTCTTAGAACCGGTAGTAAAACCGGTGGGAGGCTCTGCCCAACCACCCCAACGTCATTATGGGGTGATCTGCGCATATGCAGAAGCACAAGCGAAGTGAGTGCACGTGCACACTCCCGTTGCGAACCAGTATTTAAAGGTAAGTGGAACCCACCCCTGGAATAAATGTTGTAATGTAGAGTTCTTATCAACATTTCACATATGTTATCATTAATACTTTGCATAATTCAAATCTTATTTATTGGAGGATTTTTTTTTTTGCTTGCATAGAAACATTCACATTTCTACACCCGCTATAAAGGCCATTTATAGTGGCTTTTCTTACAGCACCTTCCCAAAGGAAGCTGTCTGGCAAATTGAGCTCAAACATGTTGTAGCTCAAGAGAACTATTGGCATCCTCAACTTTGCAGGTCAATAATCTTCACGTACAGTAAAAGAATTGTATGACATAGGATCTCAGAGTTGGGTTTTCCTTTGCCCATCCTATTGGCTATGGAATATGATCAAGTAAAACCAAGGATAATGGAAATAGAGCCACTTAAATCTGAGCAGTGCTTCAAACTTCTTCAGTTAAGAAAGACTTCAGTATATTATCTCTTCCCTTCTAATTTCCAACAATTGGAAATCCCAAGCCACAAGGCTTTTACTTTGGCTGAGTGCCCTCTCTTTTGCTGTTCTTGAAGGCAGATATACAACACACCCTTTGCCAGACAGAGAGTGCCCACGTGCCACCAAACAGGTGAAAACTGTAACGCATGTCTTCCTCTTCCCTCTTCCCCCCATTTTACAGAGGTGATTTTAATGATCATTTAGACTTCAATTCTTGCATGGGTGTCCTGACCATACAAGCCATTGCTACATGTATTGGCTACTTTCAGATGAGAACCTCGCCATTAAGAAGAGATAATTCTTGATTTGCAACCACAATTGAGCCCAAAATTTCAGTTGCTAGGTGAGGTATTTGTTAAGCGAGTTTTGCCCTATTTTACGGCCTTGCTTGCCCCAGTTGTTAAGTGAATCATTGCAGATGTTAAGTTAGTAACACAGTTGTTAAGTGAACCTGGCTTCCCCATTGATTTTGCTTGTCAGAAGGTCACAAAAGGTGATCACATGACCCCGGGACCCTGCAACCGTCATAAACATGAGTCAGTTGCCAAGCCTCTGAATTTTGATCACATAACCGTGAGGATGCTGCAACGGTTGTTATGTGTGAAAAATGGTCACAAGTCACTTTTTCTCAGTGCTGTTGTAACTTGGAACGGTCACTAAATGAATGGTTGCAAGTTGAGGACTACCTGTATGACAAGGCAAAAATCTGTGCAGCGGTGTAAATAGAGCTCAGTAGATTCTGTCAGATTCTATTTCTGGCCCAGATAGAGCACTATTTACTATCCATGCACCATGTAGTTAATTCTGTATTAGCTTCAGCATCTTGATAGCATCTTAGACTTCACAGCCCTGCCTATTTATTTAGGCTTGGGATGGCATTATATATGCATGTATGCATGCATGACCATCATACTGGTGTGTCTGTACCAAGGCTCATAAACATTTTAAGCAGTATAAACTGAAACAGCTGTTTTTATCTCCCAAACCTTTTAGCTCTAAATTTTAACCTCCAAATGTTAATCTCCATTTTCTAATCAGCTAGCTCTTAGTGTTTATTACTTAGCCCTTCCTCTAGGTTTAGAAATAACTGCTAAAGACCGTTTTATGGCTCAGGGTTTCATGTGTCATCTTTTGCAGTTTTGTACTTTTCTATACTGTTTAGTTTTTACATTGTTCACTTTTAGTGCTCATGTTTCAGGTAAACTCTGGATTATCTTCCCCTACTACAATTTTAACCTGATCATACTTTTGCATGTCCTGGACCATAACAATAAAAGATGTAAGCTATATTGTAACTCTTTTTTATGTCTTGGGAGAATCAAACACATAATTCTGCACTCAGAATTTTAAATAAATAAATAAATAAATAAAAGAATAAACATTTCACAAACTGAAGGATTTACTTCTCTTAATAATTGATACATACATCATCTATCCTAGTACCAGTAGTAGTCAAAAAATAATCGTATTTGCTAGCATTGCTAGGACCCAAAGGAATTCCAATACTTTTCTAGAAGATATAGATGGCAACATTACAGTTAGTCCTCGAGTTATGACAATTGAGCCCAAAATTTATGGTGCTAAGGAAACATTTGTTAAGTGAGTTTGCCCCATTTTACAACTTTTCTTGCCACAGTTGTTAAGTGAATCATTGCATTTTTTAAGTTAGTTACATGACTGTTAAATGAATCTGAATTCCCCATTGACTTTACTTGTCTGAAGGTTGCAAAAGGTGGATTACCTGACCCTAGGACAATGCAACTGTCATAAATATGAACCAGTTGCCAAGTATCTGAATGTTGATCACATGACTGTGGGGATGCGGCAGCAGTTGTAAATGTGAAAAATAGTAATGTCACTTTTTCAGTGCTGATGTAATTTTGAACTGTCACTAAATGAGCTGTTGTAAATCAAGGACTACCTGTACTTCCAGAGAGGGTGAAACTCCATACGTATAAATGGATTTATAGGACCACTTTATCCATAAATATATCCCTTCCCAAAATAACATTTAAGTAGAATTACAAATCTTACAAGTGATTTACAATTGTTAAAAATTTTAATAACCACAAATTAAGTCAAAAGAAAATTTGTTGTTAGTTGCGAAGTTGTGTCTGACCCATCACGACCCCATGGACAATGTTCTTCCAGGCCTTCCTGTCCTGTACCATCCTCTGGAGTCCATTTAAGCTCACTCCTCCTGCTTCAGTGACTCCATCCAGCCACCTTGTTCTCTGTTGTCCCCTTCTTCTTTTGTCCTCAATCTTTCCCAGCATTAGGCTCTTCTCCATTGAGTCCTTCCTTCTCATTAGGTGGCCAAAGTATTTGAATTTCATCTTCAGGATCTGGGCTTCTAAAGAGCAGTCAGGGTTGATCTCCTCTAGGACTGACCGGTTTGTTCGCCTTGCAGTCTGAAACCAAACAATGCGCGAGACAAAGGAGGCCTGAAGGAGATGCCATGAGGCTAGCTCCGTTCTGGGGCCTGCGGAGGTCAAGGCCCTGCGCTGTTTTCTCTCCGCGGCACTCTGCCTGAAGTCAGTAACCATAACAGGTTGGAAGGGACCTTAGAGGTCATCTAGTCCAACCCCCTGCACATGTAGGGGACCTTTCTAGGGATTGGAACTACCTAATTGCTAACCCTTCTGATCAACAAGCTCAGTGTCTTAGCCCGTGAACACCAAAAAACTGGAGTCTGGGATTAGAGAGGACAGAACGACGGGCCCGGGAAGGCGACTGGTCAGAGACCCTGTCATCGGCTGCGGGAGCGATAGGGCCTGTAGCCATCCAACCTAGGAGTCCCACGATAATGGGAAGAATGTGGCTTTGTCAGTAATACCAAGAAGGATGGAAGGGTGAGTCAACCTTGAGCTCATCAGGCTTGAACTGCTAACAGTCGACAGAATTAGTCTGCATTTTGGCATTCTCACCACTGTACCACCAGGGCTCTTTCCATTTCGGTCAGACGGCTATGTAAATTAAGGCCCTCCGGATGTCACCTGGGCAATTACCTGAGAATTACTGTTTGATGATTCCTACCAGCCAGGTGCATCTCCTCCAGTGGTAGAGGTCCTCCCTCTGGGGTGATGACTGTGCTCCAGCCACCGGGCTCCCCCAGGAATTTGTTCCTAAGCCCAGACCTTATAACTCCTATTGCAGCATAAAGGAGCAGAAGTCCCGTGTATATAGGGAAGGCTTGCTGCCTAATGCCACCTGGAGCACAGGTGTGATGAGGGATAGGCGTCAGCAGGTGAGATTCACAATCTATAACACCCCCTGCTGGGTTAGAACTGATGTGCCCTTGGGGAGGGAGAGAGCTCACATAGACTGTCCCTGACAGTTCTTGCCAGTCCCATCTATCAGGAGTGTGCTAGAAACTCCCTTGCAGCCCTGGGATAAACCTACTCAAGGCTGCCTTCCTTATGACCTCCTGGGGCTGTTAGTTGAAGCCCCTGATGGTATTTGCTCCAATAGGCCTCTGGGTGTTCGTACATAGAACTATGACCTGAGGTAGAATGCTAATATTAGACTGGGCCTGCTCCTATTAAGCGAGCTGAACCCAAGGAGCTGCTGTCGGTGGAGCGCTAATGGCGAAAGGATAGCCCAAAGGCAATAGGAAAGCTGCCCGAAATCTTTCAGCAATGGCCAGGTGTTGTTATACCCGGCCAATTATTGACGAGACGCCGCCGGTATAACTGCTAAAAAGGGCGCCAAACTTTCCGCTTTTTTTTTAATTTTTATTTTCATGGATCAGATAGACTGCCAATGGGGCTAGAAGCTGTAGCCTTGAAATCCGGCAGACTGGCCTTTGTCGCAGCTGCCTTGGAGCTGGGCACGTACATCTCATAACACTCTGACCTTAGTCAGACTGGCTCTGATTCAAAGGGACACTCCTGCTGCGGATACCATGGCTCTGATGCTACCCTGGGGCCAATAGGCAGCCCGGCTTGAAAGGAGCGCTCCTGCCATGGCCGCAATGGCTCTGATCCTTGCCACTGATAAACTAGGCAAGCCTTCCCGTAAAGAGCTCTCCTGCTTCAGCTGCCCTGTCATAGAACACCTTTGTTAACGGGAACAGTCAGGCTTGCTTGAAGGAGCTCTGCCGCCGCAGCTGTCCCGGTGCTAGTCGCAGCCACTGTAATAAGCAGACCAGTCAAAAGAAAGCCCTCCCACTGCTGCTATCATGGTTCTGGCCACTGCCGATGGTGGGGGGTCCCTCCCCCTTAACAGGCAGATTGGCGCAAAGATGCTCTCTCCCACGGCTGCAATACGAACCTAGGTGTAGATATACTAGGCTGATTAGCATAAAGGGAACTTTCCCATGGCTGTCAGGGCATCGGCGACACTGACGGAGATAAAGGGCAGACCGGCTCAAGGTAGCATTCCTGCCCTGGTTGTAATGGCGCTGCATGCCTCCTTCGTGGAGCCTTCTAGAGACATCCACTCTCTCAAATGTGCCCTCCTGTCCTGCAATGCCGCACGGCCACCCCCATTACCTGAGCAGGTGGGCAGACTAGCTCTAGTGAGCACTCCTGCCACAGCTGCAATAGCGCAGAGCGCTGATGCCACCAAAGTTGGTGGATAAGGCAGACTGGCTCGAATAGAGCACTCCTGCCACGACTATGACAGCACTGGGTGCTCCCTTGCTCACCAAGCTGAAAGGAGGCCCTCCGTCGTGGCTTTATAGAAGCTGATTGCTGTTGCCGCTCCTTTCTGTGGAAACAGGAGGACTGGCTCTCAAAGAGCTCTCCCGCAGCAGCAAAAATGGTGCCAAATTCCTCAGCCACTTTCCACTGTGAATCAGGCAGACTGGCTCATCATGAACACTCCTGCTGCAGCTCTTGAAGGAGCCAAGGCACTTGCTGCTGTCAGTGTGCCAGGATGATACCAGACAGGGACTGAGTTCCTCTCTGTGTATGCAGACTAATGCCAGGGGCAGCCCGCCAACGGACATGCCCCCTCTGCTAAACGCAGGATCAGCAGGGACCTCGGCTGTATTCAAGCTGGTAGGGAGGAATACCAGCAGACCAATAACCTCCAATATTGCTTCCAGCGATCATCAAGCCTAGCTCAGTAAGAAAAAGTTCAGTTGTTTGATTGAAGTATTAGCGCCTCATTTTTCTCAGTCTCAACTCGTTGGAAGACTGAGTTGTACTGGGGAGGACCCAGGCAGAGTAGGCGTGGCCAAGAAAAATTGCCTCAGTCTCCAAGTAGAGAAGCAGAGTATGAGCTTGGATGATCATCTATGGATGATCTTCCCCGACACACTGAAGAACACCCCATCTTGGTTATCAGGGACATTAAGTTCATTCTTGTATAGTCCTTCTGTGTAACTTTGCCACCTCTTCTTAATCTCTTCTGCCTCTGTTAGGTCCCTACCATTTTGGTTCTTTATCATGTTCATCTTTGCATGAAACGTTCCCTTCATATCTCCAATTTTCTTGAACAGGTCTCTGGTCCTCTCTGTCACTGCGTTATTTTTGTTGCCAGCCAGCTCTAACAAGACTTGGTGTTTGTAGGACACCTTATCTTTGTAACCATGATGATTGTCAAATGACCCGGCTATATTTTGGTTACACACCTGGTTTTATACTTTATGCGCATTTCCGGAAGACAATTTTTGTTTTTGCTTTCTATTTTCCTATTTTCTTTTTCTTTTCTCTGTACGGCTCGCTAGTGAGCTCTGCAATAATGTAGGCAGTTAGTATTTTTATTTTTGTCTCTAAATAAAGTTATTAGAATGTACTTCAGGTTTTGTTTTAATTATTTTTGCATGCAACGGAGAAACCAAGATTCGCCAACCACTAGCAGACAAGAAGTTGGTGATAATTTGAGAATACTCCTTCAAAGTTTTGAAGGAGGACAGGGCGATGTTCCAGGCTCTAATTTATGCTCTGTCATAAGCCTGATAACAAAACATTCAGAAACCAACCCAAAGCTCAGAGAATGAAACTCTACCCTCATCCTACACCCAAGCTACAGATACAGATATCTACCACTATTGCAAACAGGACTACTGCTCTTCTGAGATAGTACTAGACTTATATCCAAAAGTTGTATAAGACAGGGTTCAGTGCAGAAGAGGGGGTTGGGCAAATTAGTAGGAAACAATCAAGAACAAGCTAGCCCTCAATCATTTCTGCAATAAAATAGCAGTGCAGCAGTTCAGCAGTTTGAGTCTCATCGGCTCAAGGTTGATTCAGATTTCCATCCTTCTGAGGTTGGTAAAATGAGGACCCGGATTGTTGGGGGCAATATGCTGACACTGTAAATCGCTTAGAGAATGCTGTAAAGCACTATAAAGCAGTACATAAGTCTAAGTGCTATTGCTATCATGAGTTTCCTTCTATTTCATGACAACAACAGCTGGAATTACCCTTCCCCCCCCTTACACCAGGAAATAAAAAATATTAAAGCATTCAGCCACACAAAGATCTCATTGGCAGAAACAGTAGAAAATCTGCAATTCACCCAATGGTGACAGAACCTACCACTTGCAACCAACCAAATCTAGTTCTCTTTCCTAATTGACATGAAGCACAAGATTAGCATTCTAGCTTTCTTAAGAATACTAAAACCATGCTTAATAAGTGAGCTTAACTCTTTCTAAAGCATATCAAACTCATCCTTATAATGAGCCTGTGTCAGACCTGACAAGAGCATTTTGGACAAAGTAATTAGATACTAAGTGGTTAGTATGGCCTTGAGAAAGCCATATGGTGGTGATGGTGGTGATGATGATGACAATGATTCACAATACCCTTACATGGTCAGCATTAGCTGGGTAGGTCATACTTCAGATCCAGCCGCAGCAAATATATGATCAGTGAGTGGGCTAGATCATGTCCGTGGCAAAAAATTATGCTAGAAAGAAAATGGAAATTGCTAGTTCCAAATGTGCTGGATTTCAGCTCCCAGAATTTGCATCCAGCATTGACAGAAGACTGCTCTAATAACTCTTTCATTATGTGAAATTAAGAAGGGAATGCTGTTAGATTATTCAACAGGTTTGATAAATGGATAGATTACTACAATTTATTTCAACAAGACATTTAGTACATTTATTTGCACAAGTATTGGGAGCGGGGGGGGGGCACTTTAGGTAAGTTAGACCCCAGTCTATTTTGATCAATTTATGATTCAATATCTAAAAATGTTACACATTCATTCTGTTGGAGACTCAGCCAATGGGTCTCTAGCTTATTCTATGCCATCAGGAATATCCATAGAGTATGGCCTTCCAAAAATAGTTAAATGTGTGGATTTCAGCAATGTTTCAAATAATTCATTAATATTCAAGAATATTTGTATCTTGGTAAGATACACACACACACACACACATACACACACACACACCAGTGGTGGGTTTCAAATTATTTTATACCGGTTCTGTGGATGTGGCTTGGTGGGTGGCAGGGGAAGGATACTTTAAATTCTCCATTCCCTCCCTACTCTAGGGGAAGGTTACTGCAAAATCCCCACTTCCTCCTGATCAGCTGGGACTTGGAAGGCAGAAAATAGATGGGGGTGGGACCTGTCAGAGGTGGCATTTACCGGTTCTCTCAACTACTCAAAATTTCTGCTACAAGTTTTCCAGAACTGGTCAGAACCTGCTGAAACCCACCTCTGACACACACATACACAAAGAGACACTTCTCACAAACTCCACATTTGAGCTGCAAGACTGTGTAAAATGCTCATCTTCTCTACCTGTTTGGAGAAAGATCAGTTAAAGTCCAGTTTCAAGATAATGAGGAATTATCCTGAAATTATCCATTGTCAGCTATTTCCAGGACCAGAGGCATCCAGATTGAATACTTCACTGCCTATGGTGCAGTCGTGGGTTGCTCCCGGTTTGGGCCGGCTCGCACGAATAGGTAGCGGTGACGCTGTGACGTCACCGAACCGATTCTACGTGACTGGGAGCTGGCCCCACCCACGCACCCGTACCTACTGTTCTGTGTGCGGAGCACATAGAGCACATTTGCACGCATGCACAGAATGCTTTTTTTGAGGGTTTTTTGAGGGTTTTTTGTCCAAAAAGCTTCTGTGAATGCACGGGAGCGCCTATTTGGTGCGCGCATGCGCTGAACGCGCACTCTGCATGCTCCGATCACACATGAAGCGCGTGCACCATTAGAACCGGGAGTAAAGGTAAGTAGAACCCACCCCTGCTATGGTGGGATGTATTATTGGCTTATTTAAGAAATAAGTACTGTTTCTAAATGTGCAATTCTATCTAGAACATTTCATATGCAAATTTCACATACAAAGCTTCCACATGCATGTCAATATGTCCTTTTCACATTCACATACCAAAGATCTATGTCAAGGGCCTATCTGATGAGAATTTTAACAAGATTCCCCCCCACACACACAGTAACTTTATTTCTACTTTGACATATGCCAGACTCTCCTAAAAAGACTGGCCTGCCAAGAAATAAAATAGCACATGAGGAAATACATCTTAAAGACAGAAGAGACTCTGGAATCTGAAACAATAAACACAGTTACAGGTTCTACTGATCAGATTATGCTCTGGAAAATGTAAAAGGTGTATATGTGTGTGTGTGCTTTTGTGTAAGTACAGCTGTGTATGAGACATATATGTTTGTCCTTGCTTGACCAGATGCAGACATTTTTGGAGTACCTGACAAGAAAACATATGTGCAGACTAATCAAAAATGGTAAGCATTTGTTAAGTGAGTGTTTCTTGCTGTATTCCAAAACTCTTTAGCATATCATATCTGGCAGCAAATTAAAATGAGCACAGAGGAAAATAAAACTAAAATGGATTCTTTCCACTTCCAACCTACTCCCATCTTGTTACATGCCTCTAATATTCTGACAGATGGAATTCAGAACTTGTCTTTTCTTATTGTACATACTTACCCACACCTATGAATTTATGTATTACCCTTTAAACAATTAACACTGAAGGCAGTCTATCTCAGCAGTTACAATAGCCATTGTATGTTCTGTTTTGTTTCTTTCAACCCAGCAGTTAAAATCAGTAAATGGAATTGAAATAATATAAGCTCTGACCAGGAAGATAGGGTCTGAAAATATAGGAAGGTGCATCCAGACAATTAATCCAGATTAACTATAAGTGCCACCATCTCCAGTCAATGTCACCATGGGCACAATTATGAAAGAGGTTGTTTTATGTTCTGCTTGTGAGTTTCTTAGATGTATCTGGTTAGTCGAAGTGTGATATAGAATAGAGGACTAGAAATATCACTCTTGCTAATGTTAGTTATCTGATACAGAACTATCATTTTTCTTTATTGCTTACTTACAAGTGCTTTTCTTTCTTTCTTTCTTTGCTTGCAGCATAGTTTTCATCATACGTTGAAGAATGTTTCCTTTGAATTCTATACAATTTCTTAAAATACAGAATAATCTTGACATACTAATTATGTAGTTTCAACACTCTGAGAAGATGTTAAATTTGAGGAAACTGAAACGTACTAGCTGAGACTAAGATTGTAATATATCAATTCAAAGGTAGAGGTTAATGAGAGGGAGGGAGGGAGGGAGGGAGGAAGGAAGGAAGGAAGGAAGGAAGGAAGGAAGGAAGGAAGGAAGGAAGGAAGG
>JANHFM010002167.1:161505-175459 GCA_032468115.1 Grayia smithii
TTAATTCAACTACATATGCTAGTTTTGTAGCTGCTCAAGAAATAGTCAGGCATGGGAAGGGTTTTGTGGCTCCCGGTTTTGTCTTTTCTGTGGGAAAAGGTTCCAAATGGCTCGTTGAGTGATTAAGGTTGCAGATCCCTGGACTAAACTGATGTTCATCTACCATCATACCTGCTGTATGAAAGTGTTAAAATCAATTTAGTTAATGTGCTTGGGTGATTTGCTTCCTTAAATACATTTCTGGAAAATGCATGGGTAAATCATAATTTCTCTCTGCAAAAAAACTGGCTAAAGATGTTTCTGTTAAACTGAATTCTTATATTCTTGGCCTCCTCTTGAGCATTTTGGTATGTGTTTTGAGGGAACAATAGCTAGTTGAGCTGGCCTAGTAATTTTTTCATGCCTTGTATCATCAGTTTTATTGTTTTCAGAAAGAAGCACCATTGTTTGTCACAAAACTATCTTCCCTTTTCCCAACCTCCCTCAAATTGCTTGAATTTTGGCCAGGATGTTTTTGACTATTGCTATAACTGGTGGACATTTTACCCAATTTTATCCTAATATGGCCTAATTCCTGGCATTTTCTTTAAAAAAAGAAGCTAGAAACTTCTATTGTTATGAAATTTAGTAAACAAACTGCCCTTTGCAAAACAATGGAGTTCTGACTATTACCAGTAGTGGGATTCAGCCACTTTGCACCACTTCGGGAGAACCGGTTGTTAAGTTTCTGAGCAGTTTGGCAAACTTGTTGTTAGAAGAAGTCATTAGGCAGAGAACCGGTTGTTAAATTCCATGAATCCCACCACTGACTATTACTAAATGATAATCTTGTGTTCTTATAGGAACAGCAAAGTCTGAAAATAATCATTTCCTCCTTTAATACAAACCTCTAAACAGAAGTGGAAAGGCAAACAATCAGAAATACTGATGAATATAGAAAAAGAAAGGTAAGTAAATGTACGCTGTAGGCTGTATGGAATTCCAACTAGATATTTTCTAGACAATATTCTTGGAATTTATATCTAAAATAGGACAAAAGGAATGTGAAGACAGCTGCTGTGAATTGAAGTCTAAGTGAACATGGGAAGCTGCATTGCATAGCTGACCAGAAGGGGCAGCAAAATCTCTAAAAGCTGTAGAAAGGAGGTCTGATGTCTTCATTAATCTCTTCGACATGTAACTTCTATTTCTTCACTGCAAGTGAAGAAATGCTCCAGATTAGCGTTTCTCAAACTTGGTAAGATATTTGGCCTTCTACTTCAGAATTCTCCAGATAACAACTAAAGCCCTCTAAAACACCCTAACCAAAAGGCCTACCAGCCTCAGAAGAAAAAACAGAAGTCATCCACAACAAACAGTACAATATACGGACTGCAACAGCCACTATATAGGACAAATAGGCAGAAAGCTAGCAGAGCACATCCATGAACAGACAGCTAGCAGGCAGAAGACATGATGAAAACTCCTTACTTTTACAACATATGGACAAAGTTTCAATTGGGAAAGTGTAAGCATTCTAAGCCGGAAAACACTAGAAAATTCCAGGAGGTTTGGCACCCAGACAAATTGGCCATTGATAGGCACATAGAAATAAACAACATTTGCATACCATTCAAAAGAGAAAATCAAAAAGCTAAAAAAAGGAAACAAAAGACCAGAACACCCAGATAAGCAGATGTCTGAGATTAGATCAACAATGAAGCAGTGAACAGTATTCCAGTCAAGTAACTATTAACTCATACAAACAATAAAACAGTAAGTAATCTAATCAAGGAACTACCAAGAAGAAAACAACATCCCACTAACAGAACAAGCCACTGTATTCCATCACTGAAAATGTTATCTAGTTGGATACTGTGTTTTCCCGAAAATAAGACCCTGTCTTGTATTTTTTGAACCCCGAAATAAGCGCTTGGCCTTATTTTCAGGGTGGTCTTATTATTTTGGAACGTGTGGAACAAGACAGGGCTCCTCTTGCTGTCTTACCTGATTTCTAGCTCTGTCTCCCTAATCCTAACCAAAGGAAATGGTGGGGACCAGCTGTGCATGCGGTTAAATATTTTGGGGAGGGCTTATTTTTGGGGAGGGCTCATTTTCGAGTGGGGGCTTATTTTAGCCCATGTGCTCAAAATAAGCCCGATTGGGCTTATTATCAGGGGATGTCTTATTTTTGGAGAAACAGTGTAATGAACAATCTGTAAGAAAATAATCAAGTTCAGAGAGCACCAAGGACTCCATAGCTCAACCTTCAGCTACAAATATTCTCTTTTATTTATATATCTAATATATCTGTCATTTTAGAAAATACAATACACTTTAGAGTATGAGAATATTAGAAAATGCCATGACATTTGAACAGAAGATTCAAAAGTTTCAGGCAGGTGGGTATTGCCAGTGGGTGAAAAAAATCAAATAAATGAAAACAAATGAAATGGGAAAATTGAAATAAAAGGAAAACAGTGTAAAATATTTAAGGGGGAAAGGAAGAATCTTACATATCCTCCTAGGATCATGTATGAATGAATCAACAAACTTTGGAGCACCTCTTTTTCTAAAATGTCACAATTATCCCATTATACATAAGGAAATATATGTTATCTTAAACAGCTGATCCTTGTGGAATCACACCAGCAGCCTTTTCCATATGCAAGAAGCTGAGGTGAGCTGTCCAGCCCTTGATGTCTGGCCCCATTAACTGCCCAAGGTTTTTTTTGTGTGTGTATAAACTGTGACAGTTTAAAAAAAAGTAACAGCAATAGCTGGCAGAAAAGTCGTGGGAGATGAGTCTAGCATAAAAGCTATGGTAGGCACAATGTTTATGACATGGGCATATTGGTGGATAAATTAATGAAAAAAACAACTGAATGGGGAATTACTGAGAGATGCTACAATAAACCTTGATAGGAACAGAACCTGCCTTGCTGCACATTCAGATCAGATTTATTTTTCCTGCTTTATGAAGCCTTCCAACCAATAACGTTATGCATTCCAGGAGGGAAATCTAAAACATCTGGAGGGCACCTGGTTGAAGAAGCTTTATCTATATTGTCAGTGACAGTGCCTTTTCTGAGTTTTAGCTGTAATGCTTTCCCATACATGCAGCTGCAGGCTGTATGTAAACTGGGTTCATATATTGCTCTAAGCTCTAATATATATCCATTTCCAAGCCAATTTCTGCATGTGTTGGAAATGAGCATACTCCAAAAAATGAGTGACATAGAAAAAAAGGCTCTATGTTTGATTTAATCTATATTTGCATTAAATTAACTTTAAATATAATTTATGGAGTTACTTTTGAATCATAGATTTAGTAATTTGCTTATTCTGCCATAATGTTTTGTTAACAAATTCTAGAGGCGGGTGTGTGTGTGTGTGTGTAATGCTAATTGACAATACAGATAGTCCTTGATTTACAACTTTTTGTTCAGCAACGGTTCAAAATTACAGTAGAGTTGAATGAAGGGACTTATCATCCCTTCCTGAAGTTCTGGTTGTTGTAGCACCACCACAGTCATCTGATCAAGATTGTGAGACTTGGCAGTGTGCCTGTCATGGGAACACTGCAATTCCCTCCCCTCCATGGACCGGGAGGCCTCAGCCAACTAGACCCACAGGTGTGCAAGAACTTGCTTCAGGCCAGAAGACCTCAGCCAGCTAAGGCAGAAGTACATGGGTTCTTCCCTCCCCTTTCCAATCTCAAGAGACCTGCCCCAGGTTCACTTACCTTACCTTTCCCAGCTACTAAGAGGTGCACCCAACTGATGCAAGGCCCAGCTGGAAAACTGGTGAAGACAATCTTCCTCAAGGCTAGAGAAGCAATCTGTCTCCAGTCTAGCCAGGAACAGGAAGTCAACCACCTTCAATCTTTGTATATTTGTGACAAGTAAACAACTTTTCTTCCAATAGTCCTGTAGCCACTGGCCCTACTTGTTCAGTCAACAATCATGAGTCCTGTAGCCCTTTTGTCACCAGATATTCAGGAACTCCAATAACTAGCAAGGTCCTTGTTGACCCAGGTGACAACCAATCTGGTATGGGTCTCTGTAAATTACATCGCAACATATTTTTTTGTAGGAGACACACCCTTTTTCTGGCGCCTCTGGTGAGACCTGTTCAATATGGTTAAACTTCTGGCATAACTCTCATCTTCCTCAGAGCCCATAAGCCCCATGACCATGGAAGGCTAGGTGGACTAAATAAACAAATTATTTACAACTTTATTTCTGTAGAATAATTTTTATGAAAATACAAGTACTAGACCAGTAATAGACTTTATGTCATTTGCTCTCTCACATGTAAAAGCAAGTAATGGGATAGATGTTTATTATTATTATTTTAATGCAGTCAGAAGAATTAAATGAAAAGGGTTGGCTACCAGCCCATTAAGTAGTTTAGGCAGGCATATTTCATAGGAATGGCTATTATTGTGATGGGATCTGTGGGTCTGTTTGTGCTGCAGGTTTATATTTATGTATATAGCATATGTATATGTGTGTTATATATGTGTTTGGGTTGATAGACAGTTTCTCTTGAGAGCAGGCAGCAGAATTTCATTTTTAATGTGGCCAGTAAAAAAAATGACAATGAAGTTATCTTATCTATCTTATCTTATTTCTCATAATTTGAAGTTTATGAGACTGGTGACCCTGCTCCTTCGGTAATCAATATTTATTTCAGAATGACATCATCAAAGGGATGAATATTATCTGTTCAAGCAATTTGAGATAAGACCTCCAAGTCTATTTCTGCTATAATGTATGCATGTGGTTTTCCTTTATGTTTTACTACAATGTGGCTATGATCTTGGCATTTGAGTGCCATCATATATCCTGATCATAAATGTAGGCTGAAATAAATGCTATTGAAACCAATGAGACTTCTGGCTTCATGCATTGTTCCCATGATCCAAAGCCCCTGGAATATTTTGATGTATTTCTTAAAGCATTTGGACAGCAGAGGTTCTTGAAGAACTTCTTCATGTGGGATAAGAAGATCCTTTCAGAGATTGGTGCTTTTAAAAGCAAAACTATAATAAAACATGCTGGAGCTGTTAAATCTGGTGGAGCACTTCGTCCTTTAAGTCCCTATGCAGGTATTAAGAGGTTCTGGGAATGAGGCTGCCTCATTTGCTGGGGAATCATTATAGGATAACCAGTGGTGGGATTCCAAATCTTTTCCTACTGGTTCTATAAGAGTGTGCTTCACGCGCACACACATGCTCCGCACACATGTGCAGCACTCAAACACCACCCTCTGTGTCAGCGCTGGTGAGCTGAGCTGTTGTTTAGCTCAGCTGAGGTGTGGCCACACGCTCTGCCATGCAAATCAGCTGAGCTAAAAAACAAGGGAATATAGGACAGGGGAGGGTGGGGCCATACCAGAGGTGGTATCTACTCACAATTTCTGCTACCAATTCACGCAAACTGGTCCGAACTGGCTGAATACCATCTCTGAGGATAACCCAAGATACAGTATGCTTGATGCCTTAGTTATTAAATTCCTACCTGATTTAATTAATTTTAGATTACATTTTATAAACTTTCAATTGGATCACTTTTAGACAGGTTTCAGTTTTGAGTTTTATAAAAATAGTCATTTTAGAGGGTTTATTATTATTATGGTTCACAGTCAGACAGATATTTACACCAGAGTTGGTATTTTTATCCACCTATCAAGTCCTTCCTAATGTTATAGGATGGTGATAATTATTGTATTGTTGTAAATTGTATTAATTTATTAAAGCTACCTCTGAGATTGTTTTATCAACAAAAAAAATATTTTAGGATTAATTAAACTCATGCAAATTTCATATTTGCAAACTACTCTTATTGATCCCTAAAGGTTCAATTCAAAAATGGTTGGTAAGCAATCACCCAAGTTAATAATTTTTTTTTTAATGAAAGAGCCTGGCTGATATGACAAGAAAAGGGATGAAAACATTTGCCAGGTCTTTCATGAGGAATGGTTTTATAATCTATTAATAACACACTGCACAAGTGTAGGTAATACGTGCATAACATTTAGGAAGATTTTGTTACTTAAGCCCAAGAAGTGAGAAATGCAGAGTATTTTATTTATTTATTTATTTATTAGAATTTATCAAACAAAAATGAGATCGAGAACAAAAATACAATGACAGAGACGCTAGGCATGTTAGTGCACTTATGCATGCCCCCTCTGCTGACCACTTAAGTATGATGTAAAGTCCACAGAAGTCAATTTGTGACTGAAACTGTGAAAATTTGTAAATGAAACAACTGAATCAGGTAGAGCATTCCAGACTTTGACAACTCTACTACAGGAATCATATTTTTTACAGTCAAGTTTAGAATGATTTACATTGAATTTGAAGCAGTTGTTAGCATGCATATTATTGCAATTAAAACAAAAAAATCATTTACAGGTAAAACCTTACTATGTATAATTTTGTAAGCAATACCTAGTCTGACCACAGGCGACACAGTTCTAAGTTATCCAAACTGAGAATTTCGAGCCTAGTAGCATAAGGAATTCTATTGTGTACAGAAAAGTGCAAAACTTTTCTCGTGAAATAATTCTGAACCTTCTCAATAGTACTGATATCAGATATATGGTGGGGATTCCAAACAGTTGAACAATAATCTAAGATTGGCCTAGCATGAGTTTTATAAGCAATTCAATGTTTCCAGGAAAAAAAAAACTGTGCAAAATTAAATTTACACCTCTTAATGCTTTTTTTAGCAATGCTGTTACAGGGAACTTTGGAGCATAAATTGTCAGAGATAAGTACACCTAGGTCCAGTGGTGGGTTACTCCCGGTTTGGGCTGGTTCGCGCGATCCGGTAGCGGTGACGCTGTGACGTCACCGAACCAGTTCTCCGCGACCGGCAGCTGGGCCCACCTGCGCGCACGTACTTACCGTTCTCAGGGCTCCGCACGCTCCGCACGTTCCACACATGCACAGAACACTTTTTTTTAAGGGTTTTCCCCCCCAAAAAAGTTACTGCACCTTTGCGGAGCACCTGTTCGGCACACATGCGCCGAACGCGTGCTCTGCACACTCCGATGCACACCAAAGCACGTTCATCATCAGAACCGGTAGTAAAGGTAAGTAGAACCCACCCCTGACTTAGGTCCTTGACAAAGTGAGGGTCATCAGCTAGTTCAATGCAACCTATTTTGTACTTGACATTCTGATTACGTTTACCAATATGTAAAACAGCATTTATTGATTGAAATTTGAAGTTGCCAAATAGATGACCATTCAGACACATAGCTGAGATCACTTTGCAAAACAACAGAATTATCTGTAGTATTGAATAAGTTTACGTCATCAGCGAAAAGGACGCAATTGCTTTTAAGTTGATCACATAAATTGTTGATATAGAACAAGAAAAGCATGGGACGCTGCCTTGTGGAATAACTCTGTTAACTGATGCAGGATTAGACAGCAAGTTCCCTATTTTGACTTTCTGCAGTTTATTAGACAGGAAAGCAGCAATCCACTTGTGTAAAGATGCAGAAATGCCATAAGAGTTTAATTTCAACAGCAGTTTATCATCTGCTACTGTATCAAAAGCCTTGCAAAAATCTATGTAAGTTGCATCTACAGTCAGAGATCAGAAAACACCAGTAAAATCAAATTAGAACCTGATGGGAAATAGTTGAAAAATAGAGGAGTCTAAGAAGAAAGTTGTACTAGGATAGGCATGAGTTTTTTTGATTTTATATCAAATCAGGTACCAAAGTATCCTAATAAATATAAAGAAGCTATTTGAAATTTGTTCTGATAGAATGGAGGGAAATAAAAGGGTACATAACTCAGCTTTTTAAAGATGGCTTCCTTAACTATCGAATGGTTTGAGATTTTTTTTTCATCTTCTGCCCTTTCTGTAGTCACATTGTAACGGCTTCAACTAATTTGCAAGATGATGTCATTCGTGCTTCTTCCAGACCTTTGTGCTGTTAAGACATGATAAAGTTTGAATGAATCCAGTCATTGTAGTCTGTAATCCATAGCCATGTTAAAAGAAGCCAAAGTTTAGCAGAATGTATGTAGTTGGTTGTGACTGACCCAAAATCAGTCAGTATGCTTTGTGTACTTATTTTCTCATATTCTGTTTTAAGCCCCCTTAAGAAAAATATTGCCATTGTGACTAAAGAGAAATATAATATTTAAATGAATGTACATACCTGATTCTCCTTAATCAAAAGCTATCTCCTTCCTACATTCTCCTTGGCTTTGATTACATTCAAATTAAAAGAGCAATGCAGACCTATTGGCTTCATTAATTCATATATACTTCAGATATGTGCTAAAAATTAACAAAACTGTCAACCCAACGGGAGAACAAATGTGAAGTGACACTTATAACTATCCACTACAGTCGAATATAATGCAACAAAGTAATTTATTCATTTTATTGATAAGATTTATGAACTGCCTCATTCCAGAGGTATAGGTTCTATACAAAATCAAATCCATGATACACTAAAACCTTCCCATTCATGGTGAACCAACCAGATACAGTACTCAAAAATACATTTGTCTCAGACTTTGGTCCTGCAGAGGGCACCAGACAGCTACTGCCAGATGTATCTTTTCTGCCCTAGACCAAAACAGAAAACTTAGGTCCAGTTAAGCATAATTAAGATATGAGACAAGATTCATATCCTGGAAAGAAGGCAGGCATATGAACATAGAACTATAAAAAGGGAGGACATCTTTGAAAGAATAATGGTAACTAGAGATAACATTCAATCAGCTAAGGACCAAATGTAATATAATATAATGAATCCTACATGTATTTTGGATGGGGAAAACCAAGTTTCGAATAATTGTCTGGCCAATTTCTCTTTATATAATATAGTTTGGCTTTGGGTAATTGTGTGATGTAACCCCCAACATTGTGATACATGGCTTATGGCTAAATGTACTAAAACTGTTTGTACTTTATTAATAAGTCATAATTCAACAATCACCCACAAAGCACAAAGTACAAAGTGAGACCCAATTATCTTCAAGTATTTTACAGGATTATTTGGAGGGTCTGAATGCAGCCTGAGCTCCAGCAGGCTACAAATGGGGTAAACATGTGATGCAGGGGCAAATCATCTCCACCTCAACCACATCCTAAACAGGGCTTTGCGGTCATCATGCCACTGTCATCTCAGCTTGTCAAGGGCCTCCTTTGCAGCTTTATCTTTGTTGAAAAAACCATATGGGCTCTGTTATCTGGAAGCACATAAAATTCCAAGCTGTGTTTGCCCTGAGTTCTTTTGTGTTTTCGCCATCATCAAGAGACACCACTTCAGTGGTGAGAAATGACAATTGCTTGTGTTTCCACTGTCAGCTCCAATAAACAAGGGTCTCATACAGCAGGAGATGGGGTGGTCATGAGCACTCTCCAGAAATAACACCTTTGGAGTTTAGTTCTTCTGCCATCCTAATGGCCAGTAAGATGCATAATGTTTGAGGGAGGTTAGTCAGCGTACTACAATCTGGCACTAATAAATCAAGAAATCTTTTCCTAGGAAGTTTTTTAAGATCTTCCTAGAGGAACCTAACATGTTGCGGCCCTTTTTATTATTTTTCTTTAGTCTTAAGGTCCTGGAATCATGCTCTATTAACATTCTCAGAATGACGTCTGGGGGACAAATTGGTTGCCCGGTGATTTTTCTCAGATGATTACAATTCCTTCTTAGGAGGTGTGCTGGCATGGAGCCAGAGGCTCCATTTATGCATGCTAGTTCTACTAACAGAGGCTAGCTTGATATTGCAAGTCCAAGTCTAAGGCTATCCCAACTGGGTGGTGTTAGAGATAGCATCCCCAGTAGAAACCAATAAATAGGCAGTAACTGTGAGGGCTCATAAAAGGCTTAAGTACTTTGGAGATGTAAGATAAACTGGGCTGAAGGTACACTATGGCTAGGAAGCCAGCAGCTTATTTAGACTAGATCTTGCTGATCTAAGGAATCGACTTTTGACTCAGTTTAAAAGAATTAAGGACCAGTTTTCATACTGCAGTTTGAAGACACTTACAAGTACTGTTATGAGTCCTTCTCTGTATATGCCTGCTTATTAGGGCTTTTTGCCCCCAAGCGGCATTTTTACAAAGTCAGCTTATTGCCCCCAACAATCTGGGTCCTCAGTTTACCTACCTCGAAAGTATGGAAGGCTGAGTCAACCTTGAGCCTGATGAGATTCGAACCAGCACTAATTGCAGGCAGATGGAACTAAGTGGAACCACTTAGCAGTGCACTAGTTAAGTGCGCCACCGAGGCTCTTATTTGGAACCCTGACATTCCCACCAAAGCACATGGCCTTCTAATCACCAGGCTGACCATTTTAGAGGGACACCCTAAACTGCCATTTTCAATGCAGATCTAATAAGGTATGGATGGTGATAGTGGCCATTTCAGCGATTGGCTCTGAGCTCTGTTGTATGGAGGAATTTGGAATAAAACAACCCCAACATATGCGGCCAAAGTTTTGATGTTTTTAACCTTATAGTTTTATACTGCTATTTATAGCATTGTAATAATCAGATAGTAGGCATATACATTTAATACATTAAAATGAATACATTTTATTGATTCCCTTTTTATTCAGTACCTCAAGAGGGCATACAAAGCAGTTTCTGCTTGGCATCCTGAGCCAAGAAAGCGGCTCTTTTCTCATTTTAAACTCCCCCTGCTAGCCAACCGATCTGAACGGGCATATTTTCAGCCTCTCAATCGGCCGCTCAAATTGGGATTTCATAGCCCCTGGCAGCCATCTTCCCGCTTAACCTAACCCTGGAACTTGTGGTTTCCATTCAGTGTCTTTAACTCTTACACTGGATATTTAAATATAATTTCTATTAATAATTTTAAACGGAAGATTAAAAACTAACATGAATGAATGCATCAAATAGAAGAAAAAAAAATTAAAAGTGTAAAAAGAAAAAGATAGCAATAGAAAGAAGTTACTTTCAATATTCTTTACAGCAAGTATAATTAGAAATACAAAATTACTTCTTCCTCTATGGTTACAAAAACTCTTTTCTATTTTTGGGTTTGTTTGTTTTCTAATCACAATTGTAAATGATTACTTCATATTTTTTGTTTCACGTAAATCTCTAACAATCTTCCAATCAGTAATGAATGTAGAGAATGTATTTTCTCTGATTGAGGACATCAATATAGTTGTCTCTGAAAATTCCATCACCTTCACCAACCATTCCTCCATTGCAGTTGCAGTTGAATCTTTGGTATGTATCCGTGATGGCAAACATATGGCATGTGTGCCAAAGGTGGCATGCATAGCCTTATCGGTGGGCATGTGAGCTCAGCTCTGGCGTGCGCCAATTGATTTTTGGACCTTCTGGGCCCACCGGAAGTAGGGAAACAGGCTGTTTCCTGCCTCTGGAGGGCCTCTGGAGGGGTGATGGGGAAGGTCTCTGATCTGTCTGTAAATAGAATACAATTCTTTATTGGCCAAGTGTGATTGGACACACAAGAATTTGTCTTGGTGCATACTCTCTCGGCGTACACAAAACAAAAGATATGGCTCATATGGCTTCTCTCATGTGTGAGTCCTCTGGTGTTTCAGAAGATTGCATTTATTACTGAAACTTTTCCCAGTCTGGACACTCAAATGGTTTCTCCAAAGTGTGAGTTTTCCGGTGTACAGCCAAGTTGGAATTACGACTAAAGCTTTTCCCACAATCTGGACACTCATACGGTTTCTCCCCAGTGTGAATTCTCTGGTGTATCACCAAGTTGGAATTACGACTAAAGCTTTTCCCACAATCTGGACACTCATATGGTTTCTCCCCAGTGTGAATTCTCTGGTGTATCACCAAGTTGGAATTAAGACTAAAGCTTTTCCCACAATCTGGACACTCATATGGCTTCTCTCCTGTATGAGTACTTTGGTGTTGCACAAGGTTACCATGTTGATTGAAACTTTTCCCACAAACTGGACACTCATATGGTTTCTCTCCTGTGTGAGTCCTCTGATGTATCACCAGGTCAGAATTCCAATGGAAAGCTTTCCCACAATTTGGACACTCATATGGCTTCTCTCGTGTGTGTCTCTTTTGGTGTTTCAGAAGGTTACATTTATAACTGAAACTTTTCCCACAGTCTGGACACTCATTTGGTTTCTCCCCAGTGTGACTTCTCTGGTGTATAACCAAGTAGGAATAACGTCTAAAGCTTTCCCCACAATCTGGACACTCATATGGTTTCTCTCCTGTGTGAGTCCTCTGATGTACCAGCAGGTCAGAATTCCAATGGAAAGCTTTCCCACAATTTGGACACTCATATTGCTTCTCTCGTGTGTGTCTCTTTTGGTGTTTTAGAAGGTTACATTTATAACTGAAACTTTTCCCACAAACTGAACACTCATACGGTTTCTCCCCAGTGTGAGTTCTCTGGTGTATAACCAAGTAGGAATAACGACTAAACCTTTTCCCACAATCCGGACATCCAGTGTGTGTCCTCTGGTGTATCACCAGCTCAGAATTCTGAGTGAAACTTTTCCCACAATCAGGACAATCAAAGGGTTTCTCCCCCGGGTGAGTCTTCTTATGTCTCACCAGGTTGCCATGGTTACTAAACTTTTTGGCACACTGTGGGCACTGATACGGCTTTTCTCCAGTATGGGTTCTTTTATGCTGAATAAGTTGGGAAGTGTAGCGAAAGACTTTGCTACATTCGGGGCATTTGTATGGTTTTTCATCAGTGTGGATCCTCTGATGCATAATCAGTTCTGCTTTGCAATGTGTGCTTTTCCCACAATATACATGTTTGTGGAGGTTTTCCACCACTGATTTGTGATCTCTTCTTGGATGGTTCAAGCTCTTTCTTTCCTCACATAGTGAGGCCTGCATTATTGTCTGGAATGACGCTTCCTCCACACAAACCTCTAGATATTTCCTCTTTTTCTGAATCTGAAAATGTTCCACCTTTATTTTTTTAGATAATGTTTCCTTGAGTTCCACATACAATGCTTGTTTCTTCAGAATCTGTTTATACAGATTTACTTTCCTTTTTAAAGCTGCTTCTGATTCTCTGCTGTCCAGAAGGCTCTTCTTGGCGTTCCCTTTGCCTATAAGAGTCACATAAAACAGATACTTTAATTACTCTTTATAATATGGTTGCAAGATGTGAAAACAAGAAAAAAAAGCATAGATAACACTGAAAAAGCAAACATGCCAAAACTGATAATCAATGCCATTCATTATACATATTTACTGTATAACAGTGTAAATATGCCGTCTCCTCAAAATAACGCACAGCTATTAATGTCTAAAGTTCTGGGAAGAAAAGTGAGGACACCTCTAAGTGACAATGTCCAAATGGGGCCCAAATAGCCCTTTTCCCTCCCTGGTGTCATGTGACCCGTTAGTGTTACAAGGTCTCAGGTGTGAAGCGGGAACAGGTATGTTGAATTTGGTGTTATCGCTCTCACTCTCATAGTCACTGGAAGTTCAACATGTCACCTGATGGCAATGAAGTCTCTGAGGATCTAAAAAAAGATTGTTGCTCTACATAAAAATGGCCTAGGCTATAAGAAGGTTGCCAAGACCCTGAAATTGAGCCGCAGCACAATGGCCAAGACCATACAGTGGTTTAACAGGACAGATTCCACTCAGAATAGGCCTAACTATGATCAACTCGATTGAAGGGGTGGGAGGGTCACCCTGTCAGTGCTCAGACCATATGCCACACGCTGCATCAAATTGGTCTGAAGGGCTGTTGTCTCAGAAGGAAGTCTCTTCTAAAGATGATGCACAAAAAAGCTCGCAACAGTTTGCTGCAGACAAACAGACTAACAACATGGATTTCTGGAACCACGTCCTGTGGTCCGCTGAGACCAAGATAAACCTATTTGATTGTAGAAAGAAATGTGATGCATCTTAAAGGTATTAATGTAATAAGAACAGAAGGAATTTCTTGTACATGGTTGGAATATGAACAATTAAAA